>JAPZEB010000009.1:20655508-20665754 GCA_029783705.1 Chaetodon striatus
TTATAAGGCGCACTGTTGGTTTTTGAGAAAATTAAAGGCTTTTAGGTGCGCCTTATAGTGCGGAAAATACGGTAATAGGACTTCTGGTTAAGCCATGCTCAGGAAAGTCGCATAGTCAATTACTCTGCTTCAGTCTGTATTAAAAATAACTTCTCAACTCAAAAACTTCTACTTCTAGGAAACCTTTGAGGGACAAGAAATGATTGGGGGAAAATCACAGGGAGGACCTATGACTGTGAGAGGGTGGGTAACTGAACAATTACAGCCCAACAAATATCAAATGCAGCCGACAGACAAAGATAGCAGCTATCTGCTAGCTAGCAGTGAAGTTGGTGAATCTAGAGACAATTTGCTCCAAGAAATGTTGAATATTTCTAAAAATATCTGCAACTTTAAGAACGACATGCAATTAGCAATCTTCAATCTTAAGGGGGATTTAAAGAGGTACTTCAAGGATGAATTAGCAACACTGAGACATGAGATAGACCAGAAGCTAACTCAAGTCAGGACCATGCTCCAAGCTCATGGCCAGGCTATCACCAAGACAGACAGGCACATCTTGGATATAGAAACAGGCAGCGCTGTAACGAAAGAGGCTCTGCTGTGGCTGCTAAAAGAACAACACAGGCTGCAGGAGAAAGTCTTGGATCTGGAAAGCGGGTCCAGAAGAAACAACATTCGGGTGTACGGCGTACCGGAGGACTCCGAGGGTGACTCGACGACGAAGTTTGTTGAAAACCTGCTGACCACGGAGGTTGCTCTACCAGATGGTATGTTCCAGCAGATTCAATGGGCTCGTAGAGCTCTGGCACAGAAGCCAGGACCCAACGCTACACCTTGATCTACAGTGATAAACTTCCTGCAGTTTGACATGAAAGAAATTGTGCTGAAGTTGGCTTGGAAGGAGAAAATCCACTTAAACAATAAACAGATTGTCCTCGACCATGATTATGTTTATGAGGTGATGGAGAAACGCAGAGCCTATGGAGGAATAAAAAAAAGCGCTGAAAGAAAAAGGCATCAGCTTCCAAACTCCTCGTTCACAAGGATCCAGATCCAATGGAGCACCAATCCATGGACCCACAAGGACACGCATCGGGCTGCACAGGAGCTGAGGGCACGGGGAATACAGGTGGCTGCTGTTAGAGAGGCCCCAGGCTCCAATCTGGAGGAGACAAGCGACCGAAGGAGGAAAACAAATGGAGACGCGAATGAAAGAAATGCTCCAGGAGTTTAGGAGATCACTACAAAGTTAAGAGACTTGAAAATGCACAGGATAAGTCAGCAGTCTGGAGAACAAGGACTTTATACAAAATTTTAATATTATTAGGGTGGAACTACTATAAATCACTGACTGAGCAGAACAGCAGAGTTGGACTTAGTGGACACAGAGTGCACCTGCAGGCCAACCACTCCACCACTATGGAGGGCCCCAACTGCTTGGGAGGGGGTTTTCCCTCCACCCACCAACAGGGACCTTAGAGGGACAAGGATCCCCCTGCTACAGGAAGTCTTCACCTTTATTATTTTTGTTATGAAGAGTGTGAATGTTTGTTTTTGTTTGATGTTCACAATAGGGGAGATTGTTTGTCTCTCTCATCGGCATTGGAAATTTAGCACCTGTTGAGGTTATGGCCTCATACAATTCAGGATCAAAGGTGTGTATGCACTAACCATATGGTTAAGTAATTTCTCTAAATGTGAATGGGCTTTGTAGCCCAGTTAAACAGAATTAAATCCTTATTCTACTAAAAAAAACGAGAACGCAGATATTGCATTTTTGCAGGAAACTCACTTGGAGGAAAGTGAACATGAAAAACTCAAAAGACAAGGATTTAAATATGTTTTTGCCTCCGCAAACAAATGTAAACATACTAGAGGGGTAGCTATCCTAATTTCAGAAAGGGTGCCATATGATCACATATCTACTATAAAGGACAAGGAATGAAGATTCATATTGATATATTGTAACACAATAATTTCCCCTTGGGGATCAATAAAGTATTTCTGATTCTGATTCTGATTCTGATACGTGGGAAAGTTGAAGGGAACTCGTTTACCTTGCATAGTGTATGTATCCCTCCCGGTTCAGAACCAGACTTCTATATCCAAGTAATTGATAGGATTGCAACTGAAGCGCTCAGGACTCTAGTATGTGAAGGCAACATTAATATTACTCTTAACCCCTCATCTGAGACAAGAATTTCCCGCTCCCAAAAATCAACTAAGAAAATTAACTCCAGAAATAGGATTGATCAACATCTGGAGACACCTAAATTAATTTGTCAGAGACTGTACTTTCTATTCATCCCCACACCAATCATATTCCAGAATTGATTATTTGTTATTTTTAGAACAGACAGCTGTAAGGTACAAAATTGCCACATTGGATGGATCTCCTGGACCATTGCCCACTATTTTGGCCCTTAGGAATGACCCATAGACAGAATCTTACAAATGAAATCCTAATATATTGGATAAAAATAGGACAGAACAGTTTGCAAGGGAAATTCAAGACTACTTAGAACATAACAATAATGGAGAGGTGTCTCCGCCCGGGCTCTGGGATGCCTGCAAAGCTGTAATGAGAGGGACGGTGATTGCAGCAACATCCTTTCACAAGAGACAAAGAGAAGAAAAACTCAAGACCATCCAGGCCAAACTCAAAAAACTAGAATCTGAACATAAGGAATCAATAGACTCATAGGTCAAGATAGAAATAAAAAGGAAAAGAAACCAGGTAGAAGAGTTATATACACAAGAAATTCAAAAGAAACTGTATACACTAAAAAATACTATGAAGGGGGCAGCAAATATTCAAAATTATTAGTGTATAAACTAAGAAGGCAACAGGCAGACAACACAATACACAAAACAAGAGACCCTAAAACTAAAAACACCCACCACCAAATTAAGGAAATTAAAGATTGTTTTAAAGAATACTATGAAAAATTATACTCACAACTTTGAGTTAATACTACCAAAACTCACAGAAGCACAAAATAAAGCACTAGCCTCACAAATAACAAAAAAATGAAATTCACTCAGCTATTGCCAGCTTGAAAGCAAAGGCGGGATGGTACAAGAGTCTGAAGGAGGTTTTTACACCTGTCCTACTTAAAACATTCAACTGGGTTCTGATTAAAGGGGAAACCCCAGCATCATAAAAAGAAGCAATTATATTGGTTATACCTAAGGGAGGCAAGGATAAATTAGACTGTGCCAACTACAGGCCAATTAGTGTGCTTAATCTGGGCTATAAACTGTTAACTTCACTTATTGCAAAAAGACTCGAGTAAATTTTAACTGAAATAATCAATATGGATCATGATTTGTTCTGTCGCATCAAACACATGATAACATCAGAAGATTTCTACAAATTATCAGATATATAAATCAAAATAAAATACAGGCAATGTTAGTTAGTTTAGACGCCGAAAAGGTATTCAACTCGATGAGATGGAAGTGGAGAAAATCAGCTTTGACCTAGTAATTATTAAGATATTAGAAGCCCTATATAATAAACTATGAGCTAGATTAAAAATCAACAGGGAGCTCACAGACTCACAGACAGATTGACAAGACAGGGCTACCCCTAAGCCCACTCTTATTCGCAATTTTTATTGAGCCACTGGCACAATGGATTAGGTCCCAATCCTATCCAATGGTCCCTACCGGCGTTGATGTCTATACTAGACAAATATGGGTCACTCTCAGGGTATAAATTAAATTAGAGAAAAGCTCAGGCTCCTAGTGTCCACATGATTCCCCTCAATATCTTTACTGTAGATACTATCTGAATTGGGATAAAAATTCTGTAAAATATCTGTGAATCCTTCTGCCTTTAGACATATCTACATTAGAGAAAACTACAGCCCACTTTAAAAAAGAAACTATTCCAGATATAAATAGACGGAATCTTTTCCTTATCTAAATATTAGTTGTTGTATAGATTCAATAAAAATAAATATTTTACCCAGACTTTTACATTTTTTCCATTCTGTACCAACTGGGAAACCAGGACAATATGTCTTGGAATGGGATAAAATCCTCTCCAGATTTATATGGGCGGGGGAAATGTCAAGAATAAAATACAAAACTCTACAATTTCCAAAGGAAAAGCGTGGATTTGCTCTCCCTTGTCTGAGAAATTACGGCCACTAGTTGGATGGTGTATACCAAATTATAGATTGAGATGGAAAGAGATAGAACTGTCAATGGATAAGGTATTACCAGTTAATACCTTGGTTGGTGACCCCTCATTAACTAAATAAAAAATATAAAATATAACTATAAAAACATGGGATGGAATAATTAAAAGGTATCGGTTGAGGAAAAAGACCAAAATATTTAAATAGTTCACCTATGATCCAGAATTTATGCCCAATATTATGACACAAGGTTTAAAAATTGGATTTGGAATGGGCTCACGGCATACTGCACACTCCTAGGTCTAGTATACAGTTTTGAGCTTCCAGGACCTCAAGGATAAATTTGGTCTACAAAATCAAGATCACTTTACATATTTACAAATCAGAGACTTTGTGGACAAAAAATTTCAAACTGATGTCACCTCGGCGAGGGAAGAAATTCTTAACATCTTTCAAAGAGCCTACAGGAATGCTACCTTCCAAAAAATAATATCTTAACTATATTTAGCGCTCCAAATCCAAAAAAGTGACCATACTTTGGACATAAAGGCAAGATGGGAAGCAGTGGGAAGCATCACAGTATCACATGAAGAGTGGGACAGGATCTGCATACAGCAGTGGACAATGACAAGCTCCCCCTCCTGGAGGGAATTCAGCTGGAAGAATGTGACTTGATTATTTAGTACTCTGGCACAAAAGACTAACTATTCAAATCAGACTGCTAGCTGGAGGTCCTGTGGAAACACATTAGCAAATCACTATCATATTTTTTGGGGCTGTCCCTCTGTGGCTCCATTCTGGAAAGATGTCCATGGAGTCCTGAAAGCTGTTTTTAAAAGGAAAATGTATCTCGGTGATTTGAATGGACTAGAATATGCAAAGCAGGATAAATACCTGTCAAGAGTGCTATTAGTGGGATGTAAGAAGGCCTTGACCACAAAATGGCTTAAGAAAGACAAACCAACAATAAATTAATGGATTGATATAATCTATAATATACACGTGACGGAAAGGATTACAATTAGACGAAGGAACCTAGCTGATATCTTTGAAAAAAGCAAAGAAAATTGGTCAAAATAGCTCACCTATGTGTTGACTATAAGACCTAGTTTTGTATAATTGGTCTACCGATAATAAGGCCATACCCTCCAAATTTAAAATGATTTTCCCTTTCCCCAAATGCAGAACCTTTATACTTGGTTTAGACTTGTATGCCCATTTAAAAACAAAGATTTAGTGTACAAAGTTGCATACTGAATTAGTAGGAGTTGGTGTGGTGTGCATACATGTGAATATGTGTCTATACATGACTACTATCTGGAAAGTGACTTAGCTGTTGAGATAAGTAAGGGCCTGGATATATGTCTATGTATTTATATTGTATTTATGTTGATTCTGCTGCCTTATGTAACACTCACCTTGTTATATGTTGTGTGCCCAGTTGGTGCAGGTTTGTTGTTTCATTTACTGAAAGAAATTTTTTTTAAAAAGTAAATTCCAAATAAAAAAAAAAAAGGGCTTTAGTGTGTTCAGCTCTCAGTACTTTTGTAGCTTCTAACTGAATCTCTGTGGTTTGAAGTCTAGTTTTTCTCCTGTGTTCTGTTTGTATTATCTGGTTTATTTTACTGTGTCACGTTCACAATCAGCTGGACCTGCAACATGCACTGCAACCCAGTGTAAAGTGGGTAACATGAGAGTCAGCACCTCCAAATCTGAGGCCAATATCCCCTGCCGGAAAACAGTGGATTGCCCCCTTTGGGTTGGGAGAGAGTCACTGCCTTACGCAAAGTAGTTCAAGTATCAAGTATCTTGTTCATGAGTAAGGGTAAAATGGAGCATGACATGGATAGGAGCTTTGGTGCGGCATCTGCAGTGATGTAGGCACTGCGCCAAACTGTCACGGTGAAGAGGTAGCTGAGCCGAAAAGTGAAGCTTTTGACTTACTGGTCCATCTATGTCCCATCCCTTACCTATGGTCATAAACTCTGGGTAGTGACCAAAAGGATGAGATCGTGGATACAAGCAGCTGAAATGATTTTCCTCTATAGGGTGGATGGGCTCAGCGTTAGAGATAGGGTGAGGAGCTCAGGCATCTGCAGGGAGTTCTGTGTACAGCTGCTGCACCTTCGTATCAAAAGGAGTCAGTTGAAGTGGTTCAGGCATCTGATCATGGTGCCTCCAGTCAGAGGTGTGAAATAAAGAGCACTTCATAGTTTAAAATCAGAATCAGCTTTATTGGCCAAGTACGTGTTTACATACAAGGAATTTTGGCTCCGGTAGGCTTTGCTCTCAATGTACAAGTATTTACATAAGTACTAAAAATTAAATAACCAGTGTAAAAGCAAAATATACAAGAAATTGCAAATATACATAAATATAGAATATAAAAATATGAGAAAATACAATATATACAATATAATGAGATGGAGAATTGAATGAATGCCAAAGCAACCTAAAAACCTGCCAGATGACGTGGATGAGACGCTAGTGGAACGATCTCCTCCACCATCACCTCGTTTGCTGTTGTGTGAAACGTTTAACTCTGCCCTCTAGTGCCATCTAGTAGCTGTATCTATGTCATCACAAAGGACACATGGAAGTCCTCCTTCTTTCATGTGTCCATGTGTATGACAGTGACGTTTACAACAATTGAAACGCTTGTATCTATTTTTGTACGTAAAGGGAGAATAAATGAGCCTTAAAGGTGGATTTATATGTGTGCTACAGCTCTATGTAAAGCCTACGCCATAGCCTACACATGTGGCCTACACTATTGTGAGCATTTCTACTTGTATAGAGGTGTGTCTGTGTCACACTGCAGTTACACCTCTAAGACACTAGTTGGCAGTGGGGTCTCTGTGAAGTGCTGTAATGTGTAGTTGATTTAAAACATACACTGCACATGGCTTAATAAAGACAATTTAAAACACAAGTACACACATCAGCTTCACTATAACTGGCAGTATTCACAGACAAACACTTGTCTTTATCTGGACACATTTTCCCCACAAATACAACATGCTAATGTTATTAGCACAAACCTATGGCATTTTACAGTGTATAAATTAGCCTAGTGACTAGTGGAGATTTCTTTTACTCATATGAAGCCAGGGACAACAGCAGCATTTAACAAAGGTAACATTACAAAATTCGGCTCCATTATAATTCACAAGGTTCACCAACAAAACAACTGTCTTATACCAAACACGTTTTTCGAACAAATTCAACATGCTAACATTATTAGCACAAGCCTTTGGCATTTTACATTGTGTAAATTAGCCTAGCAGCTAGCGGAGATTTGCCTCTACGCATATGAAGCCAGGATAAATCACACAGAAGACTTAAAATGCTATTTTATTCACAATTTATTGTTTCTTATCTGTGAAATTAAAGTAAATACAAGCTTTGTTTCCACTGAGGGAAACGGTTTCAGCTTAGAGAAGTAGACAGGAGGTCTGCTTCACCGCAACATGTTGTTACGTTTCTGGGATGGTGCACGTCAGGCTACGTTGTAGGTACAGCATTGATTCGACGCAGAAGGATAAATCCTGCGTTATGCATGTCTCTCCTGATTAGCACTGATCATGTGTCTCACATAATGATAAACAGACCTATCACTGACCCAGCTGACTGTAATAAAAGCCCGGACCCAAACCAGTACAAGTCTGAGTCAGGTCTTGAGTCCTAAGGTCTGGGTAGACCTGAGAAGACCTCTGCTTTAAGTCAATTAGTATCCACTGTAAATGGAGTGCACTTTAGTGGCTGTGTGAATTGCTGATGCACCATCTGTAAACACTGCAGACCTGCATAATGTGGCAAAGGGGAATTGTCCTCCATTTACAATACCCCAAAACACTGAAACGCTACATAATTTAAGAGGAACTGTGTATCATTATAGGGCACTATATGGTGTTTCTGTTATTTTGTCTGGCCACTCCACATGCATCGGAGTAGTTTCCTTATTTTTCATGCTGCCTCTGTCCTCGCTGCATTCCTGTGTTGATACACTGGCAGCTCATCACAGCGCCACTGTTGTGTTCCCTTTCCATTCTGCTGTGTGACGGTCTGACTGGTTGGCCTAACCCCTCATTAACCAGGCTTGTTTAGGGAAGTGGGCAGAACTGAGGCCTAACGAGGGCCCTGATAAGGCTCGTGTGTGTATGTGTGTGTGTGTGAGTGTGATTTGTATGGTGTGTTTAAAGGAGGGGAGGTTTTAGACAGGGAGGCTTTGTACCGGCTGCCAAAACACGGTGTTCCGGTTGGGGAAGTGTTTCAGCTGAATCTCCAGCGTGCACGTGCGCACACATTCACACACAATTGAATCCATACACACACACTCACAGAGGCTCATCACCGGGACTCAGTAGCAGGATGCTGGATTCCCTAAAAATACTCGGGACGGAGAGACGGAGACAATGGAATGCTTTGTTGGGAATGTTTCTGCCTCTGTGCTTCCGGAGAGGATCTTCCTCAGTGGACGCTACCAAAGCAGTCAGAAGTCTGTGTGTGTGCGTGCGTGTGTGTGCGTGTGTGTATGAGTGTGTTTCACGCAGGCTGACTATCTCCTCTCCGATGCTTCTGCCTCACCCGCAGCAGAAAGCCCAGAGAGCTGCGTTTCTTTCTTGTCCTTCCCACTTTGTTTGTTTCTTTTTCATTTCCTCCGTCTCTCTCTGATGCTTCCTCTCCTGTCGTCTTCTGTCTTCTCCCCCTCTTCTCCCCGTCCGTTGCTGAGGGAATCCTCTGACATCTCGAGGGTGTGTCCTGCTCTACATTCCTCCGCTGCCTCAGAGGAATTTCTAGTTCACAAACTCCAACAGCTCCAGCTTGTTGTTGATTTGTTGTTGTTGTTGTCGGAAGAGCAGCCTCTGGTAGTAGAAGAGTTTATACAGCTGGTTTGAGCTCGCTGTTGATTTGATTATACATAACTTTAAACACGTAGGGTGTTGCTTTGGGTTGTTTTGGTGCAGGAGAAAAGAGGGCTTTGGAGTATATACAGTACCCGTGTGCTGCTCTCCAACTGGATTATCAGTATGCACAGATTTTTCCACCACTCTTCGTATCATCTTTAATATTTTGTGAAGCTGTGTTGATGATTGATTGTAAAAGACTGGCAGAACATATTACGCCGAACTCCCTTTGAGAAGTCTGACATATTAACAATTCCTTAAATGTCGACAAAAACACACAACTCTAGAAACACAAGATTAAAGGCGTCATATGTCGACAGTATTCTCGTCAATTTGGCATCAATATAGTCTATAAAGATGAACTTAACTTGTGCACAAACTTTCTCACCAAAATTAGAGCTGGTTTATGGATCAGATACACGTCGAATTAAACACTGTGACTCTTGTTTATTCCACACCTCCACCAGTTTCTCCTCCTTGTCCACTGCACAAGAGAACCAAGACTTCTTCCTGTGCTTATGCCTCCCCAGAGTCCCCTCCATGTTACTGTCTGTCCTGTTTGCTGCTGTGGTGCTGGAGAGAGCGCAGCTATTGGTTGTTAACAATGTTCATCTAATAGAACATTGGTATTTGCATGAGCCACAACTAAAAACTTACAGTAATATTAAACATGTTTGTTTTTGTCAGAACTTCTAAATAAGAAACCGTCCATAAACCTCAAAATGTTTAGCTCCTTTAGCTGTCGGAGCATGAATGTAGTTTCCTCATCTGTCCAGAAGTGCGTCTTCTGCTTCTTGGTCACCATGGTGTTTGTTTGTTTGTTTGTTTTTCAGGGAGTTGCTGCACTGAACTGCTGTTACATCATCTCCTTCTTCTTCCGGGTGAAAGCTAGCGAAAGAAAAAGTGGTGCATGCGCAGAACGCCGAGTCTGACTCCAGTCATACTAAGTGGATACATGCAGCAATAGTTCGATTTCCAATCAAATTATCTAGGAGTGTTAGTCAAGCTACAGATAGTCCAATTTCAGTCGCACTAAGCTGTTTACATGCATTTAAAAGTCGGACTAATCCAATAATTTTATTTTCTCAAGCTTTTTCATTCATTCATTCATTCATTCATTCATTCATTCATTCAACCTTTATTTAATCTCGAGAAATCATTGAGGGACCGCCCTCATTTACAATGATG
>JAPZEB010000009.1:20677307-20689073 GCA_029783705.1 Chaetodon striatus
CACCTTGGGTTGGTCCTTCACCTTCTCAAAATGATCCCACACTTTGGATTTCCTGCCCCACATGTTATTAACTAGCCGTGGTCACTTCCTGTGTCTGTCCTTTCAAATTTAATTCCCTCATGGTCCAGCCATATAGGTTTGATTTATTTTGAAAGGGTGCAGCTCCTTATAGAGTTTCGCTTTTTTTGTTTGTTTGTTTGTTTTCTGCGACTAAGGGACCAATGAAATCCTGCCCACTAAGGACCTTTCTGGTCGACTATCAGGGGGCAGCCCTAGCATGGAGTACTGTCATTAAGCTGTGAATGATGAGACATGATAAACCTGCAGTAGCCACACATTTTGGCACAGCATTAATAATGCATTCTAATATAACACTCAGTTTGCCAGCTGATAATGAAACCAAACATATTACCATGTAATTCACTGTATTCTCTGCCTACCCACAGTTAATACGCTAAAGACTTAAATAATGAGGCTATTTTACTTGAGAGTTCATTTGAGGTGAAGAGCCTCTTTTTTTTTTTTTAAATCGCCTCGTGTTGTGTTTTCTCTGGATGAGCTGGAGCTAGCTGATGAACTTGGCAGGCTGAGTGTTGCAGCTGCAGTCACACAAGTGCTCTTACACATTATAGCTGCTCAGCTGTGACCGGTAAAGCTGGGAGAAGTGGAGGTATGTTATTACAACTACAAACTGTACTTGAGTTTTGATCACCATCGTAAAAAGTGTTTGACTAAACGAATACACTCACCGGCCACTTTATTAGGTACACCTGTTCAACTGTTTGTTAACGCAAATAGCTAATCAGCCAATCACGTGGCAGCAACTCAATGTATTTAGGCTCGTAGACATGGTGAAGACGACCTGGTGAAGTTCAAACCGAGCATCAGAATGATGAAGAAAGGTGGTCCGAAAAAGAGAAAATTCTCTCTGGTGAAAATGCCTCGTTGATGCCAGAGGTCAGAGGAGAATGAGCAGACTGGTTCAAGATGACTTTTTAAAATGATTTTGATATTCAGTCCACTGTCTTGAAAAGCGGAGCTCTTGAATGTGCTAATAATCTGAAATACTATGTCAAACAACACAAGTGTGTGCTAGTTGTGAGGTCCCGTTGTTCAACATTTCACACACGAAAATCACAGTCACACATGCTCGATAATTATCACACATTTCTGTTGTATACTCTCAAAAATAAATTACAAAGGATACCATGATGATGTTTCTTTACTTTGTCTCTCTCCAGGTGATCGTTCTAGGTTTGAGTGATGAGCGTTCAGACCACTTGGTGGACGTGTCTGTGGTCGACCTGCTGCAGGACAGGGAGGGCTTCACCTGGAAGGGCCACGACAGGCTGGAGCCGCGACTCAAACCCGCCCCCTTCCCTCCGGGGTTTCACCCTCTGGTGCTGGTGCAGTGCCTGCCGCCGGCCTCTGTTACAGCGGTGGCTCTACATGCCGAGTGGAACCTGATCTCCTTCGGGACGAGCCATGGATTCGGCCTGTTCGACTACCACAGACGAAATGCTGTGCTGGCCAGGTTAGCACACACACACACACACACACACACACACACACACACACACACAGCACAGGTTGTTATGTGTGTTTTTTTTCTTTCCTTCTGTTCTGATTACATTACAGGCACATACATCCTGTACAGCACACACATGCTACAACAGTCAGTCACAATGACGTTAATGCAGCCTGAAAACAATGTGCATTGCCTTTCTTTTGGCCAATGCCAGAAAAAAACAGGATAAAGCAAGCTGACAAATTCCCCTCATTGTGATCCAAAAAGCATCACCGTACTGTTCTTTATGTTCTCCAGATGCACCCTGCACCCTAATGACTCCTTGGCGATGGAGGGCCCTCTGTCCAGAGTCAAGTCCTTGAAGAAATCATTACGACAGAGCTTCAGACGCATCCGCAAGAGCAGGGTGTCGGGGAAGAAACGCGCCATCTCCACACCCACCAGCAAGGTAGAGGATTCCTTTTGGTAGTTCTCCCAGAAGCAGGCGCAGCACGCAACCTGGGTTTGTTTTGCTGTTCCCTGGTTTACAGAGTGGGCGTGCAGCAGGCGAACCAGTGATGCTGCTGGTCCCCTGTCATTATCTGCACTGACACAGACACTCGAGCAAACATTTCAAAGACAGGCTGTCTTTAATGTTAATGCACATTTGATGTGGATTTCATATGTTTATTTAATGTAAATGGACTGCACTTGTGTGGCGCCTCTCTAGTATTCCTGCCACTCAAAGCACTTTTTACACTACATGTCACATTCACCCACTCACACACGCTCACACACATTCTCACACTACTTAGTGACCACTCAGTCGCACTCACACATTGATGGAGCAGCCATCAGGAGAAATCTGGGGTTCAGTATCTTGCCCAAGGATACTTTGATATATGGACTCGAGGAGCCAGGGATCGAACCACGGATTTTCCGATTAGTAGACGACCTGCTCAGTGTATTGGCGATGTTATTATTTTAATGTTTATGCAAACAAGAAGAGCACGATGATAATGTTAGTTGCTATAATCAAGGATGATATTTTCAACCTGTTTAATCTTTGATACAGACTGAGTTAAGCTTTGCGTTTTGTGACTGTGTCATGTGCAGGTCCAGGAGGCTAACGCCGCTCTCGCAGAGCAGGAGGACGTGACTCCGATACAGCGAAGGATTGAACCCCGGTCAGCAGACGACTCGCTGTCCGGAGTGGTCCGATGTCTCTGCTTCGCTGACACCTTTCTACGTGACGGTGTGTTGACATGCTTGTTGAGATTATGCACTGATCCTGACAAAACAGCTTTGATCCTGTATATTTAAAGGAGACATATTATGTGTTTCCTTAATTTTTGTCTTATATATAGTGTTACAATGACGGATGGTCATATTAAATGTCAAATATTGAAGTGAATGTATGTAAAAGAAATCCCTGTGAGCAAAGACCTCAGGCTACAGACCGCTCTGAACCCTCTGTGCCCAACGGCTTTTTCTGTTTTGGAGCTCAAGCTGATGTCGGCTTGTGACGGATTTATTTTTTAAACAAGGTATTTTTATTGGTAATTCAATAAACTGTACAGAGTATTAATAAACAAACACAGAAGCAGTAAGGACAAAAAGACAACCCCACCCACCCATCAGCACAGGAACAAACAGACCAGTCAAAGGAACTCTAATGGACAAAAAAATAAAATAAAAAATCAATAAATAAATGACAAAGAAAAAATACATATGTCTATAAAAATGAACTAAAACTGTATGTGCCATATTTCCGTATCTGAACAGGTACACACCACGGCCCCACACTATGGGCAGGCACCAACTCGGGCAGTGTGTACGCCTACGCTCTGGAGGTACCCGGCGTGGGCTCAGGTCGTGTGTGTGAGCGGGGCGGAGCGGGTGAGAGCAGTGTGTGTGTGGAGGCAGTGTTGGGTAAAGAGATCCAGCTGATGCACAGGGCCCCCGTGGTGTCGATCTGTGTGTTGGACGGCCGGGGGAAACCGTTACCAGACCCGTACGAAGCCTCCCAGGACCTCGCCATCGCGCCGGACATGACCAACGCTCACTCTGTCCTCATCGCCTCAGAAGAACAGCTGAAGGTGATCTGTTCACAAATACTTCTCCATGTTTAGAGTGTTGTGACTGGGTTTAAAAAACTGTGAGTGACTGATGATGTCACAGTTTAAAACCCTCTGCTCTCCGTGCAGGTGTTCTCTCTCCCCAAGGTGAGCGCTAAGACCAAGTTCAAGCTGACGGCACATGAAGGCTGTCGGGTGAGGAAGGTGGCGCTGGTGCTCTTCAGCTCCACAGCGCAGGAGGACTACAGCGAACACACACTGGTCTGTCTGACCAACCTGGGCGACATGCACCTCTTTAACATACCTGGCCTTCGACCACAGGTACGATTTTTATAGTGGAGTGTGTGTGCTGGAAAATAAGCCAAGTCTAATTTGCACAATACGAGTTTGTGTGTGTATTTTGGGGGGTTTCACAGTAACTGTGCAACATTATTTTGTACATAAAAGTGTATCCTAAAGATGGCTATAGATGGATGGATCGTTACACCCCAAGTGCTTAATGCCTATTTTGTTTCTTCAGGTGCGCTACGACTGCATCCGTAAAGAAGACATCAGCGGCATTGCATCCTGCGTCTTCACCAAGAACGGACAGGGTGAGTAAAACACGCTTGATCTTAGTGAAACTGTGGTGAAAATCAAACAGAAAAGATCTCTTATTAAGGCACTGAAAATCACAAGGAAATTGCGTGTGATAATGATGTGTGAAAAAGACGCACTGTTCCAAAACGGGAGGGTCGGACCAAGTAGGGGTGAATGTTATGCAAATTACTTGCTCCAATGGTTTCCAGTCACACACAAGTTATTGTCAAGGATCCCAGATATCTGCTCTTGAGACGTCTGCCTTCATCCCTAATTAGTGGAGGTGAATGGAAATTTGTTTGTGGTTCTTAAAACAGGAAAATTACACGAGCCTGTCTTTCCAGGAATAACGTCCTCAGACAAACAGTCTTAATAGCTGTCTAATTATTGTCTGTTTGTGTTTCTACACAGGGTTTTACCTGATCTCTCCCTCAGAGTACGAGAGGTTCTCGCTGTCTGCCAAAGTCCTCACTGAACCGCTCTGCTCAGTTCAGCTGGACCGACCGCTGGAGCCCACACCTGCCAGGTAACACACTTTCATGTGCTGTTGTTGGTCTTCCCTGCTGGGAGGCATTCTTCTTCTTCTTCTTCTCCTGGCATTGAACGGCAGACCAAAGCCCTTGTAGGCGTATATGCTGCCTGATCAGATCCAGAAGAATTGCATCCCCTGTACTGGAGGAAAACAAGCACTGTCATGTTGTCAGAATTTTGGCCTCGGCTTGGTTTCGAGGTATCTGTTCTTGTGACTTCCCGCTCCCTCCCTGAGAAATCAACGCACTTCATCACATTAACGCACAGCACCAGACTGAAAGCAAAACATTACCTGCTCACTGGTGTGCAGCATTTTCCAGAGACCCACTGTTGAGGACTCTTGGTGGTCCCTGGACCCCACACTGGAAACCACTAAACCTACTGTTCATGGTGCTTTCTGTTGGGCTTTCACCAGCTGGAGGCTCTCAGCTGCATGTGAAACCAAAGAAATGATACTTTTACTGTTATTGCTTTATTATTACTCCGTCTGCTGCCAAAGTAAATGGTGTGTGCTCGTGTGTCTCCTCAGCGATGGTACGACGACGCAGCCGCAGGCCAACGGAACCCACAAGAACCAGATGGGTCAGGCTGAGGGTACGTCTACACACACACACACACACTTTGTCTCTCCTCCCCTTCACTTTCCTCTCCTCTTGTTATTTCTCTCCTCGTCTGTTCTCCCTCTTCATCACTTTCTCTTCTCTCTCCGAGCCTCTTAAACTGCCAGCAGGCCTCGCAGGGGTTCCCCTCAGGTCTCCATGGTAACCATTCAGTATGCCCCAGTTGCCTCTCCTGCCCAGCGCCTCCCTCTCTGGCAGGAAACGATGGTTGTCTTGGAGACCAGAGTAGGGTTTGTTTATGTCTTGGTGAGCCTTTCACCTGTGACTGGACCAGTTGGGAACCACTGACGTAGAGAAACTGGAGAATTGGTTGATCTTTTTTTTTTTGTCACTACAGGTTACTCCTTTGACATTAAGAGTAGTCATGTGTTAAAATTAAATTATTGATTGGAGCAACTTTCAATGTTAAGTCCTGTATTTTTCAACCTTGAGCCTATTTTCCCATGTTTTTGTGTCTAAGTTGCTAAGGGTAACAACGACTTTTAAAACTGGTCCAGTATTGAGTGAGACTGCAGTGTAACCACTCAGGGCATGTTCTCACTGTCAGTTTACATGCAATAAAAGAGTTAATTTTTCCCACTGACAGGCTCAAATTGTTATTTTAAATGTCTGACAACATTATGGAAAGGCTCCCTACAGAGAAAACCTTTTTGTTAAAGAGTAAGATCCTTTTTTTTAAAGAAGAAACAGACCCAAAATCGCTTTTACCAAACCCACCAGACTCCATTTAAATATATACAGTTATTTTATCAGTGCAAAACACACATTATTCAAAGTTGACAGAAACAAAATAAAACTCACAAAACTCACTGGTTCGTCTTTCCACTGTTTCACCAATCAACAGTTTAGGTTTTGTTGAAATAAACCCTTAATTCACACAGACAATATGCTGAGTCTATACACACTAAAATTACTGTTTATTTAAATGGAGTCTGGTGGGTTTGGTGGTGGTGATTTCTAGGCTGTGTCTGGTTAAATAAAAAGGATCTTACTCTTTAACAAAAATGTCTATCTCTGTTGGGATCCTTTACATAATGTTGTCAGACACTTATAATAATAGTTTGAGCCTGTCACTGACGAAAATGAGCGCTTTCAGTGGACATACATCGCAGCCTGTTTTGCTGCTGCCATCTGCAGCGCTCCCTCTCAATACTGGTCCAGTTTAAAAAAATGTTTTTCCATCAGCCACTTCGACACGTAATGTGGGAAAATAGGGTCCAGGTTATAAAATACCAAAATGAACCTTTTAAGGGATCAAAACTGGATTTTGAAAAACAGGCTTGACATAAAAGATGCGACTTAAACAACCCCTGAACTAGGAGAGAAGAAACCAGAAAAATAGTGGTAATGTTAAACCGATGTATGTTTGGGCCTCAACCAGTGATACAAAAGGAACAAAGCATGCAGTTTTTTAAAAAAAATACAGACTTTAGCCGTCTTCATTTGTTCTCCAAATGCTGCTGAACTCCCTGTTTTTGCTCCTCTTAATTTAATTTGAGCACGTTGGTGGAACATCAAAGGCATGGCAGATGGTTTCTGAACCCACTGTCTAACCAAAGTGTGATAAAGTTTTGTTTAATGAGCTTGCCAAAATATTATTCACTCAGTCCGACATTACCGGGGAAGATTCCTCAGAGCCAATTAGACTCCTCCAGCAACACACACCGCTATCAGTCCCCTAGATGTTTCAGCCCCCGACTGTGTTGGTTTCTCCCTCACAGGGCAAACAGAAGAGCCTCAGAGCACCCTGTCCTCTCCCGTCCTGGACACGCCGCTGGACTCCCCCCTCAGCTGTGCTGACCTCACCCTCGACTCCACCGGAGAAATCACCGTGGAGGACGTCAGGGATTTTCTAACGTAGGCTGCGCACACATTCATACGTACACGCACACACAGCTTGCACATACGACTGTGATTTAACTTGTGGTTTGTGTGTCTGCTGCGCAGCACTGTGGACGAGGCAGAGAACAACCTGAAGAACATTAAAGAGGAGGAGGGACGCTCGACCGGCATCCTCATCAACTGAACAGGTGAGGTACCTGCTACACTCACTGAAGTCACACACAGGACAACACCAGCAGGGAAGAGACACCAGCTCACTTTGCTTAGACACAAGTCTGGATATATGAAAGCACACATACACACACACACACACACACACACACACACACAGACACCTGTTTCTAATGGAGCCGGTCCAGAGTGTGCAAACTTCAAAGAGTTGCTCTGTCTGAGCGCTGCATTCCAATAACAAGCCCCGCACTCTGTTTTCCCTCCGCTCTGTGTCTTTGAAAAGCCAGCGGAGCAGAAATCTTTTCCGTCGAGGCAAATTGAAAAGACTTGCTCTTTAATAGTGTTTCATACTGTAGCCCAGTGTATTTCTCTTCACCGACTTTAATGTACTCGGAGTAGCCCACGGTTAATTTCAGAAGCCTCTTTATTCACGGTACCATTTTAAAGTCCTCAGTTATGCCTTAGTTTATTCAGTTTATTCACTAGATCTGCAGTCTAAAAAAGGAGCAGCCTTAAAGGGCAAGTTCAGTATTTTTCAACCTGGGCCTTATTTGTTGAAGTTTCAAAGCTAGCCCGGCTGCAGTGTATCCACTTGGGGCCTGTTCACATCATCAGTTTACGTCCACTAAAGGAGTTTGTTTTGCCACTGACAGGCTGGGGTTACTACTCTGAATGTCTCTAGCTGATGCAGAGTTTCGTCTGTGGCACAAAAAGGCAGTCATTCTTTAAAAGATCTTTTTATTGATGGTGTATTCTCATAATTTCAGCAGTTATGCACTTAACTTGCCACAACACATGCTCAATTTTTTCAGATATTTACAGGTACGTAACTTTGTCAAGCAAAACACTGCATCCTTCCCCTTAACCCCACCAGCACGGAGACTGACATTATTAAATCAGAAGCAAACACAGGCTCCTGTCCAGTCTGCCCTCGTGAAGGATGTGATGCACCACCTGCATTTAGAAAAGATTGAATTCTCCTAAAGAGGGTGTGAAAACAAATTCTACCCAATCTGGCAACCCTTTGTAACCAGTTAAAGAAGGATGCACTAAGTTCTTCCCTAAGCAGCCTAAATTAATCCTTTGAAACTTGGATGACATCAGTTTTCTTGTGCTGCTTTCAGGCGCATTTCGCAATATTTAAACCATCAAACCCTGAGTTTGCTCAGGGTTTGATGGTTTAAATATTTCTCTCAAAAACTTAAAAAAAATAAAAATGAAAAAATGACAAAAAGAGGAAAATAATAGGTATGATTTATATTTATCATTTTTACTATATTTATATTATTATATTTTATATTGATAATTATTATTACATATTTAAAATTATTTACATTTAATTATTTAAACTTTTAAATTTAAAATTTTCAGCACCTCTCTCAGGTCATCTCCATGTTTGTTTGTTTGTTTTTAACTTTTTTTCTTTTCTTTTCTTTTTTTTTTTTAACTTTTTTGTGTTTAATTTCCTCATTTTACTTTGGTTAGGTAAAATTGCAATAATATTGTGTCATGCCGTCAGTATCGTGGTAATATTGTATCATGGATCCTCTGCTGATTCCCACCCCTACTTTTTAGTCATTTCTTGCAATTTTTTGGGGCTAATTTCTTCCTTCGTTGCCTGCTACCTTTTGTTTTTGGAAGAAATCAAGCCAATTTGCTCAGGTTTCATAGAGTTAAATGACATGGCCATGACAAATCACTCTTGAGTTTTGACTTGCTGAATATTTTCTTTATTTTTGTATAAGAAATTCTGTTTTCAGATCCTTTTTGTTGAACCAGAAACAGCCCTGAAACTGCCATCGCCAAACCCACCAGACACCATTTAAATAACCAGTAGTTTTATCTTTTTAAAACACACTTCATTCAAAGTTGACAAAAACAAAGTAAAACTCACAACTCACAAAAACGTCTTGGGTCGTCTTTCCACTGTTCCAACAACCATCAGCTCTGGTTTGGTTGACATAAAGCCTTAAATCACTCAGTTAGATGTGATGTGATCAGGGCTGTTTCTGGGTAAACTTAAAGGATCTTACTCTTTAACAAATAGGTCTAACTCTGTAGGGATCCTTAACGTATCAGACACCACTTTCAGCCTGTCAGTGGCAAAAACAAACCCTTTAGTGGATGTAAATTGACGGTGAGAACAAGCCCAGAGTGGATACACTGCAGCCATCGTTTCGCAGTCTTTCTAAATAATGGACCAGTTTTAAAAACTGTTATTCCCATCAGTCACTTAGACACAAAAACATGCGAGCATAGGGTCAGGGTTAAAAAAATGCCAAACTTACCCTTTGACCTTGACTGTAAGGCTCCACACAGATCACAGCTTCTTTACATCTGTTAACAGCACACACACCCTCTCATGAGTTTCCTCTGAAGCTGTGTTATTTTTATAAAAGACATGAGATAAAAAACACATGGGAGCTCCTGGATTTGGCAAAAGAAAGGAGATTATCATCACAGCTGGAGCTCATGTTGTGTAATGATGAAAACCCAAAGATTTATGTATCATTAAATTTACTGAAATAGAGGGGGGGGGCTCCACTTTAGTTTTTAGTGGTTACCTACTCGGCACTAATTGCACTCTTCCATTCAGCTGCATTACTCAGTGCACTCACAGGGGTCGTAAATCAGGAGGTAATGCTCGCTGTCGTCTCCCTCGCCTGTCGGTCTGTCAACACAGCTCTCCTTCATTTTTTTTTAAAAACTCTCTGCTGCCCTCTGGTGGTGCCGTCTGAAACTACAGATAATAGATCTCAACTGAACATTCTGTAATGTCTTAAATGAAAGTCAAAGGTTTCTAGAATTACAGCACTTTCAAGGTTCACCTATTTCTACGTGCTGTCCTTTAACATGGTGTGCTAAAGTGTTAGCATTAAAGGGATAGTTCAGAGTTTTTGAAGTGGGGTTGTATAAGGTATTTATCTGTAGTCAGTTTGACGGTGACACAGATTTAGAAAATAAAAGTGTATCCAAACATGTTCACAGCAGAATATTGCTTCGCTTCTGTGGTGGCACGGCTACCTCAAACTGGGAGTGTGGCGACTGACTATGAATAAGCTCCTCATACAACCCTTTCCCTTTAAGCTACAGACTGATGTAAGAGTGATGTTCTTGTTGCTCATACTGTTTTCTGTTTGTTGTTGCAGTATCACAGGGAGGGGCTCCGGTGGTCTAGATGGACCGGATTTCAGTGCTGGACCACAAACATCTCCCATCATCCCACTGCGGAGCCCCGAGCCAGCACTCTGCACTCTCCTGTCAGCCTGGCACAAACTGGGAGGAAAGCCTTCACACGGACAGAGAATACAGCGTTAAAGACTCCTGTTGTTTGTTCCTCCCACTGGAAGAACGACTTCTCCTTCTTCTTCTTCTATAACCACTTTGGAAACATGACATTGCCTCCCACATGGAGACACAGACAGCCTCCCCGGCACAGCGTGGCGCCTGGATGGACTCGGAGGGGGAGGTGATGATTCTGATTTCAAGCACTGAGAACTGAACTCGAGACTCGGTGCGATCGTTTCTCCTCGGCTCTGTTTTTTCCCCGAGGTGACTGGATGTTAATGTTCTCCAGGCGTAATGACTGCGGCTCAGCCTTTGAGGAAACGGCTGTTACATCCCGCAGAGAAGAATTACCAGTGACGTCTCCGTGTTTTTATTTTTCTATCCACAGTTTTGTGGCGGGATGGGATCGGTCTGAGGTTTCCCCACAGTTGGAACTGGAATCGGTGCTCAGTCGCCAAATGCGCTTGTTGATTCCTCGTGCACACCAGTGGATGTGTTGGATAGATGTTCTGCACGCTGCTTAACACCACCATAGCCCTGTGAATGACCCGTGTTTACGAACTGAGGATGTCCAGCTGAGACTGAGGGAGGGCGTCGTAGAGTTCAAAGAGAGTAAGACTAGGAAATGAAGTATTTTGAATATTTGAGTATTGAAGGCTGTGAAATTTGTATTCTTCCCCTCTTCGGTGCCATTGAGCGCAGTTGAATTGCTCCACCCGGCGTCCTGTGTGGGTCGAGGTGGTGCACAACTCAACTGAGCCGACATGTCATCACACACAAGCACATCACCACCGAGGTGTTCAGAAGCTCTCTGTCTGCTCTCTGGACACTGAAGAAGAACGTCATTGGGTATCGAAGGTGTTTTGTAATACAGAGACTGATGTTCGATCACATATGTTTTGTACGGCTTTTGGAGAAAGTAAAGATATTTTAATGACAAATAGAAAGAGAGGGAGCAAGAGGAAAGAACTCACACCGATTTTCTAGCTGGTGAAGAGGGAAGCAAAGGCGGTACTGTGCTTCACCTGCAGAGCGAACATTTGTAAATCAGTTAATCACACACTGTTGGGCTGAATTCATGAAGAAAACTTTGTTTCTATCACATGCCTCCATGGTGAACGGAGAATCCAAAAATGGTGAACATTCTTCA
>JAPZEB010000009.1:20691197-20701324 GCA_029783705.1 Chaetodon striatus
TTCATGATTTTGGACGACATACTATACTATGACTTTTTTCATGATTTTGGACGACATGCTATACTATGACTTTTTTTTCATGATTTTGGACGACATGCCATAGTATGACTTTTTTTCATGATTTTGGACGGCATGCTATACTATGACTGTTTTTCATGATTTTAGATGACATCCACAGGTGCCCACCCGTGTGCAGGGTATTTCACTGTAATGGAAAAAAAGGCCAGATTACAAAATATGTGATGTGAGATTTTATTTTAATATAAAATACATAAATAAAGCATCTGCAGGTGGCATCAGGAGCATGTGCACTTATTCATATACACACATACATATATGTGTAGGACTCAAACACACTACCAGGCATACAATTCACCCCACAAAATAAAGTATAAAAGAAACTAGTTGATGGTAGTTGCAGCCATTTGAGAATACGGTACATCGATATATCTTGCTTGGACCAATGCCTGCACACTACACAGGTCACATGATCACAAGAAGCACTGCAGCAGTTATGTACTTAAAAAGTTGACTCTGGAGGCACTTATCTAGAAGAGCTTAAACCGATCATAACTCATCTGTTTACCATACCAACTACTGATTTGAGATCAGTGGAGCCAGAAGACACTGTAATAAGATATGTCTCTCATATGATGCAAAAGATCTCCCATTAAAATCAGATTTAATCCAAAACGACAGCCTAATTTGAAAAAGAAAGCAACACGCTCATTTCTAAACCTGTAGAATTTCAAACATAATTTCTTTACTTTCTCAAAAACGATGCCGTTTTGGAAAAAAAAGTCTTGAGCTTTTCTTGTCTTCTCTGCTCCAGAAAAGCAAGAACAACATTTTGAGAAGTTGAATGCAGCCTGTGACGTGGTAGAATACAGTATTATTTAGTTTCTCCCTTGCTCTACCGATTGCACATTTAAACATTTGACCTTAAACACAAAACGGCTAGGCCTCACGCTTCAACTTGGACCAGGATCTCCGCTCAAGATTTCTTTGGCCAAATAAACGTAACTGTTCAACAACTCACTGTCCGAAGCGTCTTTACAACAAAGTCGTGTTTTGTTAAACGGGATCACTGGACAAGTTAGAGGAGGTGAGAACAGCAACCAGTCAGACTCTGGGGCAAAGGGGGCCGTCGCCATTTCAGTGAAGGCGCACGGGGCAGACGCACAAACATACCACGTATAATCCGCACAACAGAAAAATATATGTATAAACCAACATTCCTCAGAAAAACATTAACAGTGCTGTTTTTCACTCCCTCTGTGATGAAAAAAAAACAACTGTAAAATCAACTTTTATCTGCCCTGAACTGCTTCAGACGAGCTGCGCAAAATGGCACCGAGCACGGAGGAGCGGCTCCGGCAGTGACGAGCACTTCGCCCTCCTCCACTGAAAACTATTGACCATGCAGCACAAGCCACGTGACAGCAGCAGAACAGATCGATATGTTAGGGCATTCACCTCCCTTTGGGTTTTTTTTATAAAGCCTCTGTACACCTTAAACCTATTTTATCTCAAAACATAATTCTTCTTTCATTTAACAACAGCATTTAGACTCGCTGCTAAAAAAAGCTCGTAGAAAAAAGTGATATTTTGCCGTTTGTCCCGAAGACAAGAAACAGCCAGCAGCCTCTCGAGCAGAACAACCCTCACTTTAATCTGGTTTTGCCGGCAGACTCTGACAGAAACGTTCTGGTCGAGAGGCTGTTGAACAGCAGCGCTTAGCAGGAAGTGGGGGGGGGGGGCATAGGGAACTGTGGATCAGAGCTCAGGGAAAGCTGAGTTAGGCATAGACATCATCATCATCATCATCATCTTACTGGTAGAAAATTACATGGCAGCGAATAGACTTGATGAACGTGTGAGCGTTTCTGTGCATGTGAGTGTCTACGCCGGGGGAGTTTTGAACGCCCCCCAGGCGTGGAAGCAGCGGGTGAAGCAGTGCGGCTCGTTCCCTTTCCGCACCAGTCGCAGCTTCCTGGGGTGTTCAGCGTCTTTAGAGCGCATGTGCTGGATGTAAACCTGTAGGAGAGAAGGATTGGTCAGATGTGGACATGGATATCTCATAAGACAAATATCCTCCTGAGACCCTGTGTCCTCGTATGAGGACGTCACATTTTGGGGTTTACTGCGCCTTAATCTGCATTGTACTTAACTCAGACCTGTTGTCCTCGTTCATGGACACTTTTTTGTGCCATCTAGTGGCAGTAAGAGCACAATACACTAATCCATGTAAAAACAAGATGGCTGCCACCTCTGCCAAGTCAGTCTGCAGCTGATCAGACACAAAAGTGGACAAGGTCCAAAACCTGATCACATTTTACTGTTGACACTTATTTATTTATGATTAATAATGTTTGTAGGTTGATATGGCAACTCATGTGATCAATGTTAGCAACAGTAACAAGATAAGACGCTGTACATTAGGAAGTACTCGTCTGAGGACACTGGGACTTTATTATCATCTCGTCTGAGGACACTGGGACTTTATTATCATCTCGTCTGAGGACACTGGGACTTTATTATCATTGACAATGTTTAGTTTTTTTATACTCATCGGGTCCTTGTGATCCCAAATAGCTAGGAGAAATTAAAAAAGCATACCAAAGGAAAGTTCAGAAATCAATAAGTATCAAAAATCAACTTGTTCAGAGGAATAAACAATAAAATAATTTACAACATCGTAATGTACAAATTAACTTTCTAATTAAACTAGGGATGCGGCGATTTTGGAATCCTGGGTCGATACTGGTACCGATGTTTCTATATCAGTGGGTCTTTTGTTGTTGTTTTTTATTTTTCTTTTGTTTCCAGGGAAACTTAAAAATCTGCACTATAAAAAAAATGAACTCAGTCCTTCATTACACTTCACACCTGTGAATGAGCACAAATTCAATCAGACAAATTTATGAAACAATCCTTAATATAAACTTCTTTCACATGAAAAACATCTTTTAAATATATATTTTTACTGTATATGATCCATCGCGGGGCAGGGACCCAGAAAAAAGGCCTCTGTGATATTTAGGAGCTTTGATATGTAGTTATGTTAATATTTCAAAATAACAGCAGTAACACTTTTAGTAAAAAACAGTCAAAGATAAATGCTTCGATTTCTTTTTCTTCCTGTTTGTGGCGCCCCCTGTGGATGACCCTTAGCACTCGCCTGTATTGCCTATGCCACAGGCCGACACTGTGTGTGTGTGTGTGTGTGTGTGTGTGTGTGTGTGTGTGTGTGCAGTATCAGACTCAGACCACTGACCGTTTTCTTGAGGACTTTGAGAGCGTAGGGTTTCTGAGTCTGTTTCTCCTCACAGCGATACACGATGGACGTCGCTCCTCTGCAACACAACACAAAACAGCAGAGCACAGAGTTGAACCTGAACGCCACACGTGATTTTGTCCTGTGCCACACAGATGTCAGGAACATGAAGCTGTGACATGTTTGGAAATAACCGACCTGTTCATGATGAACCGACCAACAGGCTGTTAGTTAAACCTTTCACTGAGACTCTGACTGACGACAGACGGGCCTCTGATGCATCTGATTCATTAGAGGAATTTAGAGAATCTGACGAGAAAAATGATCCTGAAAAAATGAACCCTGAGGTTTAGAGTTCAGAGTGATCGGTCTGACAGGATGTTTTATTTCACTGCACACTGAAACTACGACATGTGAAAGATGGAAGAACATTAGATCAGACAAAACTGTGAGATTAACGAGGAGGAAAACTAAACTGACTTTATTCTCTGACCTGCTTTAAGTTTAAACTTCACTGAACCATAACAACATTAACATCCTGTGTCATGCAGAAATTAACAGGCAAAAAAAAACTTTTTTATTTGGATATAACAACAATTTTTTCTCATTTTTCCTTCATCCAAAACTCGTCAGGCGTTCACGAGCCTGGTCTTACTCCCAAGTTGAGATCTGGCGCTTGGGCAGTGACTTGTGGCGTCAGAAACCAACGAAAAAAGGCGTCCATCGCCATGACACACGGCTGGTCGTTGAGTTTGTCAGAGGGAACACGGCGGGACAAGGACAAAAGCTAAGTTAAGACTGTTCTGAGCAAAATGAGAAAAGAAAATCATGATGATGAGTTTGCATTTTTGAGGACATACAGCTTATAGCAAACGGCCCCCTTTTAATTTAAAGTTAGGTTTTTTAACTCTTTCTACGCCATTGACGAGCAATCCCTGTTTTCACAAGACAGGGGGCGCCGTTACACATCTTGAGAAACAGAACAGCACTGCCGTGTCTAAAAGATGTAGCAGCTTGTAAACTGCACGAAAATGCTGCTGCTGACAGAAAAGTCTGCGGTTGTGCAAGCCGTGGAGACGTTGACGGACTCAGACTGCGACATTCTGAATCTGATTGGACGAAGATACGAATGAGTTTGGTGGCACGAAGCGGAATCTCCATGACGATGACGGTCAGTACATTTACACGCAGGCAGTCGTGGAGCTAAGCTCATAGCTCGGCTCATCAGTCAGGTCAGACTTCTCGTCTTGTCTGAGTATACATGCAGAAGAGAAAATCGAATTTCTGACCAAGTACGTCTGACTCCGCCTCCATAGGTGGCGCTGTGTCCTTTTTAATATAGTGCGTATTGAACTAGTTCCTGTTGACCTGAAGAGGAAGCTAACGACGAATGAAGATGGCGGAGCATGAATGTAGTTTCCTCGTCCGTGCATGTGCAGAACGCTGAGTCTGACTCCAGTCGGACTAAGTGGACACATGCAGCTATAGTTTGATTTACAATGGAATTATCTAGGTGTGTTAGTCGAGCTACAGATAGTCCAGGTTCAGTCGGACTGTTTAGAAGTAAAAAAAACAAAACAATTAAAGCACAACACAATCTTTTATAAAACATTTTTATGTCATATAAATAAATCCTTTAAAAATGATGTTTCACCCCAGAAACAGAATGTTGTTGATAAGTTATATATACATGTATTATATTATTTTTTATTTATTTTTTATTGTTATTTATTATATTAATTTTTATTGTTTATTTATTTATTTGTACATATTTAAACTGCTGTGTTAGATGGAGTGTGAGACGGCTCTTTTTCGTGGCAGTGGACGCTCTTAAACTGTTGTTCACGTGGCAAATAAGTAACTTTGAGCTTGAAACTTGCCTCAGCTGGGATGTTTTCATGGAACAGTTTGGTGATTTGATCCATGTCTGTTTGGTGCTGCTGCCTCACAGTGATCCTCACGTGCTCCTGTTTGTCTCCCTGCTGCTGAGACAGAGACGATTTCTGCTCCCTGAAAAACAACCACAGACGTTACGGATCAAACCGCAGCAGAGGACGATCTCTAAACGTAAAATCTCCACTTCAGCATCTCAGACTGAGCCCTGCGCCTGCTCTCTGCGCTCAGAGGGGGGCGCTGTGGATCCTCACTGACCTCTCTGAGCTGAACCTGGAGCTCAGGTGCTGCAGGCCGTCCTCCCACTGCTGCTGCACAAAACACTGCTGCTGTTTGTGGTGCTGAGCCACCAGACGCTCCTGGTGCTGCTGGTGAACACGCCGCGCCTGAGCCAGCTGACGCTCCGCCTGCTGAAGGTCCTGCTCCAGATTCTGCAGCACAAACAGGAAGTGACATCCTGAGCAACTTAAATCACTTCGTTTATTCAACAACAAAACAACTTAAGCTTTTCTTGAACTGTTTCCCTGAAAGGTCCGACTGAATATGTTCATATTTGTGTTTATGTGTACTCCTGCTTTTTTACTGTGACTATCTTTGAGTATTTTAAGTTGATGTTCTCGTCGTGTATTTGTGTCACTTATATTTGATTTGTTTGTGCTGCTGTTGTTTACCTGAATCGTTTTATTCACACAGTTCATTTCCAGTTGATGTTTTGATTTGGGTTTTGGACAAATTACGAAAATAACTTATGTAAAAAAAACAAAAAAAACCAGGATGTGGAGCAGGTGTGTTCACCTGGACGACGCTGACCACGAGGTCCAGCCGCCTCTCGTGCGTCTGGCTGTGCACCACAGAGTCTCGGTGGCCCTCGGCGGCTCGGCTCTGACGCAGGATCGACCTCCAGCTTTCACAGATCTTCAGCAGGTTCACCGCAGTGTTCCTCTCCTCCTTCTGCAGCTTGTCCTGATTTCACACAGACGACACATTGACGTGTGCAGAGCTCCTGAAGTGTCCTTTAAGTAGGAGCTACAGAAGAATAGAAGTGAGACAGACCTTCAGGAACAGCGTGAGGATCTCCTCCTTCTTCCTCGTCATCTCCTCCTCGGCCTGAGCTCTCTGCTGCAGCAACAACAGCCGCTCCTCCTCCGTCTTCCCTCCACCTTTACCTCCTCCTCCTTTCTTGGCTTTCTTCATGATGATCCCTCCTCCTCCTCCTCTTCCTCACTCTGCTGCTCTGTTTGATATCTGACTGCAGGACACAGTGAAGAAATCAGAGTTTCACTTGTTAATACTTTGAGAGCTCTGAAACTAAAGAAGGAGGGCACTTTATTATTCATAATCAATCTGAAACAGTCTTTACCTTCTGCCACCCACCCAAACACCATTACAGACCAGACTGACTTGGCAGAGATGGCTGCCATCTTGTTTTAACATGGATTAGTGTATTGTGCTCTTACTGCCACTAGATGGCACAAAGAAGTGTCCATGAACGAGGACAACAGGTCTGACTGAAGTAGACTGAAGTATAAGGTCCAGTAAACCCAAAACGTGATGTCCTCATATGAGGACGCAGGGTCTCAGGAGGTTAAATATATTTTCTTTTAAATAACTAAAATTAATTAAAATTCAATATTCCTTATTATATCACATGTATATGTCATGGAAAATCTGGAAAAGTTGTAAAAAAAAAAACAAAAAAAAAACTTGCAGTAACTGGCCTTTCTCACGGCAGACATTTTGACCCGTAACAGCAGTGCGCTTAATAACATTAATGGAGGCTGCATTCCAATTAGGGGAGGACCTGTTATTGTCCATGTTGGCTCACTGGAAAAACATCCTGACACACTAAATGGAACTGAGCCATTGTTTATGCTATGGGTCACCTGAGTGTCGCACTGCGGCAGAATGTATCTTGTGTCGGCTCCACTCTTTGTGTCGAACATGTATAAGATGTGTTTTAATTATTCATTTAATTAATTAATTTGTCGGATCTAAAATGATTTTTTAACCGTCGTGTTAACTGACGCTCAGCTGCTGATGCTAACCAGAGACGATGCTAACAGGCCTGTGAGCCAATAGTATAACGACGATAGTATCACGTGGTATCTCGATGTCGTCATCAATCAGAGTAGTTGCCAGTTAGCGGGAAAAAAACGGAAAATGTCTGATTGTGATGGCGGAAACACCTGTTGAACCTGTGACAGGAGGAGGAGGAGGAGGACGACGTTTGTTCTTCACCGGGAAGCTAAAGCTAAGGTTAGCTAACGTTTGTAGCTCGAGCTCAGCGCCGGGGCTCCACCGTCCCGCTGCTGCCGTTACACCGTCTCCGGGGCCGCTGTCCTCCCGGATAACGGCTGATATCAGACACAGACGGGGCCAGCAGACTCACGGCGACACCGACTCTCGTTAAACCGTTAATAGCCGTTAGCTAATGTTAGCCGTGTGATGCTAACAGCGGGACCGTGGGCGCCTCAGGACAAACCGTGAGGACAGTGGACTGTGTCTCTGTGTCCTGCTGTGCTTCATGTGTCCCTTGACCTGGACCTGATGTGTATGGCGTCACAGTCACGGCCTGTATCCTCCTTCTCTGCCACTGTTTCCTGTTGTTGTTTTATTTTTGGGATGTTTTCCCGTGTAACAGAGTTTGTCTTTGTTATTTGGACGGAGCTGATTCTGCTGAAGGTGACAGCAGAGACCTTGTGTCTCAGTGGGACCGTCCCGCCTGAATAAAGGACAAATAAAGACAAAATTGAATCTCAGAACTGGCAACCCCTGCGCCTCGACCTTCAACGGTGTTGATAAATATAATGATCGATATTAAAGTATCTGTGACGTTTACTGTTCAGATAAATCAGACTCCTGAATCGTGTGACGTCAGTCGGGACATTAGCGGCTCTGTGTGTCAGATAAAATGAGGTGAACCTACCTGTGAGGAGGACAAAATAACTTGACAGATGTCGGACACCTTCAGGCTGCAGCAGTCGCCGGTGTGTGTTTGTGTTCCGTCTCCATGGCAACAGATGTGGAGACGATCCGCCATGTTTGTCCAAACTAACCTCAGATTATTGCAGCTCAAAAGACCTCGAAAGCTTCAAGACAAAGCGCAAAAGAAACACATTATGAGATAATTTATATTTGTAATCATTTATAATGTTGATCTGTTCAGTGCACACATCTTGTGGACGTCACTTCCTGAGGTTTCTACTTTTTTTTTCCCCTTCTCCGCTGTGAGGGTCCTGTAATCTGTGTAAAACAGAGAGTAGTATAATAAGCATTTTTTAGATTTAAAATTTAGCAAAATACAGATGATGAAACATAACCAGGATCAGTCCAGTCATGGTGTGTGAGCCCGCAGTATCAGATCTGAGCTGAAGTATGTGGGTAAAACAGACAGCAAATAAGGAGTCATAAACATGTTTATATACATATATAATTTATTAGCTTTGATAACTGTGACACATTTATGACAGTGTGATCGTTTCTCCTCTCTGTGTACAGAAGCTTCCATCAGACGTGAGTCCTGATCCAACAGCAACGATGGTGACATGAACACTGAAGACGTGGCGTGTATTTGAACACAGATCTGCACAGGTGAGTGTAAAGTTCAACTTCTGCTGACGGTGTGTGTGTGTGTGTTTCTCCATGCAATACTATGTGTGTGTGTTTTTCTGTCAATAAAAATGATCTTATGTCATCTTTAACTGGTTGTGAGCAGACGTCGAAAAGTGACGTCCTCACCACGCAGAATAAACCTAATTTTATTCCTTTTTAAAATCTTTATGACCTCTGAAGGCTCCTGCCACACGTGTTCATATTTTTATTCACATTGTTTCCTGAGTTATGAAAATATCTTGTATCAAAATGCAAAAGTACAAAAATATAATAATAGAAGCTAAGCAATGTACCGCTGTGGACGGGTCTAGGCACCTTAAGAAGTCCCACTTAGAAAAATGAATATCACTTTTAGTGTACGCTATATTGAGAGTATTTTCAGCACTTAACTTAAATGTCCGACAGTGATTCTCAGCTGGATCATGACAGCGTTTTATTGCTCTGGTCAAAGCCAGACTCCATTGACAAAGACAGTAATTTAAGCTCGCTGAACAGAGGAGCTGCTGGTCTACTGCTGCCTCCGTCAGTTACTGTTTGTTTTGAGTGACTTTGGCTTTTAGTTCGGATTCACCAAAGTCACAGCAGAGGCAGACCAGCAGCTCAAATTACTGTTTGTGTCAATGTCAATGTCAATTTAGGGTTAGGGGTTAGCCGCACCAAAGTGCTTCACAATAAAGTGCAATAGTCAAGGAAGGAACTTAGGCACAAAAGCAAGGGCTACAGATAAAATAAATGGTCAGTGGAGTCTGGTGACTTTGATGAAAGCAGAGATGGGGAAACTAAGGCTAAACTGAACGATAGTTTCCTTGTCCGAGCAGGCTGTCTGACAGAAATGTGAAGCACTGAAGATACTCTCAATGTAGCGTCCACTTAAACTGATGATGAGTTTTTTTGTGTTGGATTTTTTTTAAGGTGTCTCAAATATGTTTTGTTGCTGACCCCGTCTACAGCAGTACATTGTTTAGCCTCCATGTCAGACCAGTCTGCTTCTCCAAACTGGGGGCGTGCCGACTGAAATCTAACATGTGTTGTATGTGGATAAGTACCTCACACAACCCCACTTCAAAAATTCTGAACTGTGGCTTTAGTACAAATGAAGAGGCCGTGTCCAGAGAGGCGTTTATTCCTGAGGCACATTTTTTCAATTCTTTGCAGTGGGAGTGCCGCGGCTTCACGCTCAGCTCCAAACGCCAGGCGCGTGACGAGACACTGGGCGTCTGTTCTGCACCAAGTGCTGATTATTTGTGTTAATTTTCTTTGATCGCTGAGACCTAAAAAATGTTTGGGTAAAACGCTGCGCTCATCACTGTCACTTCAGAGGAATCATCACAGTGGAGGAGGAACA
>JAPZEB010000009.1:20755846-20767066 GCA_029783705.1 Chaetodon striatus
GCTGGTTGAAAATCAACATCAGCATATTTATTTGCAGAAACCCTGCCCTCTACCTGTATTTTCTCATTTTTATTTGGCTGTTTTTGGCACGTTCCTGGGCACAAGGTGCAGGTAAGGATTTTTAAAAGTAGTAGACTGTGAGCAGCACACATCCAAGAGGAGAATACATAAATTGTGGACACATTACCACAAAATCACAAATATAGCTAGGCCAAATGCTAAGCAAACAAAAGCTGAGGTTGGCTTCCTTTTGCTGGCGATATCGTTTACAAACAGTAAAGGACAATTCCTGCATAGTATACCTTTAAATTCAGTGTAAAATCATTGAACTTTACCAGATTTGTTTTAAGTTCAGACATTAATAATAATAATGGGAATATACAGGCCTTGAAATGATAAAGTTTGAGTAGCTTTTGTTTTTATACAGTCCTGTTGAATAATGGTACACATCTCTTGCTTCCCTAATGAAATACATTTGGCATTATCAATGAACATTTCATGAACATTTTATCAACATTTAGACTTGTTTTTTTTCTTGTTTTCTGCACACTGAATTTGGTTAATGACCACTTAATGGAAGAAGATATGACTTTAAGGTAGGCACATGTCCATTTTATAAGATGATGGATCATGTGTTTCTCTTCAGATTTCTGACTGGAGCTGAAGGTAAATGTTTGTTTGTCAGATGGACGTCAGTGGTTAACTGAGAGTTTAAAGAAGTTCTACTAAAGCGATGAGATTCGTGATATTAGTGACTGAGTTGGCTTGTACAGGGACAGCCAGTCTGACTGACAACGTCAACGATTTAATACCAGAGTGTGTAGCTCACATTTTGGGATTACAAAACCTAACAATACTAACCAAACATATTTCTAATAAGCTTACTGTTTTAATACAATTTGCCAATTAAGTACCTTGCTTATAAAATATTAAACCCAAAGCCCTAAATGTCTAACATAATTAAATAAGCACAAACACAGGCAATTATACTATTAACTTCAGTTACCAGCTAATCATACAACGTGCAGTACACTTCATTTCATTTCATTATCACATAACAGTTTCTGTCAGGAAATATTCACAAAACTAAAATCAATATTTTATACAGTTTATAGAAACAGCAACAGTTGATTCTGTCCTCATCAAAGACAGGGCTAAACGCCTCAACGTTTGTGTGATGGAATTTTATATCACTGTAGGGGAAAACTGAGCAATCTGTCCAAATCTGGCAGTCCACATGATGAGCCTCAATTATTGACAGGAAACGCGTTGCCTTGGGCATCTAGACAAGCCAGTGTGGTGGCGTTAAAAGAAACTTAAGCTTTATATTTATGCTGCAAGCGGTTAACAAAGCAGAGCAGTTTTGTGCTGATATGGCTGAGCAGTACCTTGGCATGGATCCACCAGACAGTGAGTTAGTAGCTTTTTGAAACTGAAACTTCCCTCAAATAAGTAAGGGGGTCTCTCTCTCTCTCTCTCTCTCTCTTTCTCCTGCTGCACCAGTTAAACAGCCAAGACATTAAGTACAGCTTTACGATATAGCTTCTCCCCCCATAGAATTAAAATAGGACTACTGTCCCATTACCTCCAACGTTGCCAAATGATGAGCTTTCCCTCCCTGATCCTTCAGAGTATTTTTAGAATATAGTGTCTGTGTGTAAGCTTGAAAACAAATGTGAGATTAAAACATGAAGCAGGGTTCCCACAAGTCCTTGAAATCCTTTAAAGTTTGTGTATTTGAGGGAAAAGATTAGGCCTTGAAAGGTTCAAAAATAGATATAAATAGATATGGGTCATTGAAAGTGCATGAATTTATATAGTTTGGGCAAGATTAAAAAATATTAGTCTCTATCACTCAATTTACACAATATAATGTTTTGCTGTGCTGTGTTAGAGGCGGCAAAAGCCCACAGACTCTGCAAACACTGCAACACAGTATTATGTTTTCAATTTGTCCGTCTGTCTGTACATATGTACATTCATACGCTCGCCTAGTTCTTTGGAACATAATATCTCATGAATGACTTGAGTGAATTTCTTCAAATTTGGCACACGTCCACTTGGACTCAGTGTTGAGCTGATTAGATTTTAGTATTAAAAGATCCAGTTCACTGTCACCTTGCATCCATCTCATTCTTGTGAACAGGATATCTCAAGAACGCATGAAGGGAATTTCTTCAAATTTGGCACAAACGCCCACTTGGACTCAATAACAAACTAATTAGATTTGGTCAAGGTCACTGTGACCTCGTCTTTCTCATCCTTGTGAACGTGATATCTCAACAACACATTTAGGGAATTTAAATTTGGCACAGATGTCAACTTGGAATCATCCATCCATTTTCTAACCGCTTATCCTCTTCAGGGTCGCGGGGGGGGGGGCTGAAGCCTATCCCAGCTGACATTGGGCGAGAGGCAGGGTACTCCATGGACAGGTCGCTAGACTATTCCCATGTCTTTGGACTGTGGGAGGAAGCCGGAGTACCTGGAGAAAACCCATGCAAACTCCGCACAGAAGGGCTCCTGCACCCGGGATCCAACCAGGAACCCTCTTGCTGTGAGGCGACAGTGCTAACCACCACACCACCGTGCCGCCCTTGATTGCCATTTATTTCATATCATATTTAACGCTATTCATTTTAAATTCTTTTACCTGTATTCTAGTAAATTGAACATTTTAACGTATGGTTTTATCTTTTCATGCTGCAGTTTTAGTTGGCCTCCAGTCACGGGTGCGGCTGGTGCAATCAGAGTTCACCCGTTGAATTATGGTGATATAATTCAAGGTGTGGTGTGTCACTGGTTGAAGTTGTGTGTTTTTCTGTTAACAAAAGGGGGTTTAATTGTGTGTAGTTTTGGTTATCCACTGATTAAGTATTCTTCCAGTGCACCAGCCTATAGATTGGTGCACCACACCCCCTGCAGCTAGACGCTCTAACTTTTAATTGCTTTTATAATATTGCCGTGAGGGACCCTGGGTTTAATAAAAGCCTGTTCAGGCATTTTGACCCACACTGACTGTTTGCTGTGTTATTAAAGTTCACCTTTGGTTATGTGAAAGTAAACTTGTGTGCTGCAAAACGTTCAGCAGCTAGTCACAAATCACATAAATATTTTTCTTATCTGCAGATATCCGAAAACATGCATCTCTGTCCCAGCTCTGTTGGCTACTGGTTTATGTATACGCACAGAGCCTCTATAAACAGGCCAGAGATGGTGTGTTGCAATGCACTGTATACATGTCCAAAGAATGCCTCCAAAACCCAAATAATACCAGCACATCCCACGTCTTAATCAGAAAATACATTCTGCTACATGCATTGAGAATAACGCCTACTTCAGAGCATCCACACGTAATATGCTGTTTACATGACATGTATCAAATTCAGAATATTGTCAGATTTGGAAAAATGGAATAATACCAGTGTGCATGTGAAGACAGTCACTGTTTGGACTTTGACTTGGACGAATGAATAGAACAGAGCTATTGTTTCTGTCATTAGTAACACCATTGAGAACATTGAGAAAGGCCTGTTGATCGGATGTAGAATTTTACTGTTTTGTATTCCTGGATAACTACCATATTATTCTCTCAAGGGTCACTGAAAGGTTTTATTTTACCACCAGAATGCAGAGTTCCTGCAATCTGTATTAGCGAGACGGCTGAATAAGTAATGGTAATGCAATATTCCAGCGTCCTCTGACCTGAATAACAACATTTATACACTGGTACTGAGCCTCAGGACGCTCGCCACGGGCAAGAGAGAGGGAGGCGGAGGCAAACAGAGAATTATTGTGGACATGGTTTGTGGCATTTGGCTTTTTGCTCTCTGTGATGGATTTGGTCCAAACCCTTGAGACATACAAATGAACTGTGACATTTATGACAGCTGGAGATGATGCCCACTGCCCTGCCTGCTCACACACACACACATACACACACACACACACACTGGTCCAGTATGTTGCATCCATGAACAGCTATTTCCAGTTTGTAGTGAGCGTGTTTATGTTGGCTTTTTGAACGTGAGAAAACCTGCACATCAGGTGATAGACTCCTTTCCCTGAAAAGTACACAAGAAAGCCTTTCTGTTGTTTTATTGGTTTGTCACATTTAATGTCACGGACGAGCCAAAAAACAGGTTAGTAAACAGTAGAAAACTCCGTGGAGGCCAGTGAAAACGTTACGGTGGTTACTTCTTTTTTTGTGTGTTACTTATTCAGTCTCTCTTACAAACTTGGTGCTGACTAACTTTGAACGATGTTTGAGCGCTGTTTGGATGGTATTTTGTGGCATCATGTCACGTTACATCACACGAGAATAGGCGCTAAAATTAGTTCATGCACCTTGTGTTGTATCTCCGTCACTGCCTGGTTACTGCGGAGTCATTTGAAAGCTGATTTGTAACCTTTTCCATTAAAAACAAAAGCCAGGTGTTAGCAGATGTTAGTGTGGATTTTGTGCAGTGGGAGAGGGGCTTAAAATGAATCAAGCAATATTACTCAAATATGGATAATGTAGCCATCTAGTACAGTGGTATGCTGTGTAAAGAGGCAAACATCAGCTAAAAGAATGTAATTAAATTAAATTAAATAAATTCAATTTAATTTAATTTAATTTAATTTAATTTAAAAGATCTTCACAGGGAACCTATTTGTCGCTGTTCGCCCGTGGGAATTCAAAGCGTGTGACACATCAAAAGCCCTGATTGGCAGCCAGTGTGAGAGATGATTACATTTAAAGGAGAAAGCTGTGAGTGGGACAATGGATCGCTTTATTGTACGAGGCACATCACAACAAAGCACCAGCAAAGACGACCTACCGCCGAAAGAAAAGAGAAAAAAGAATTGTCAGTAGACAGTATCACAAAAGCTAGCTGTCTTATTTTGTCTTATTTTTATTGTCTTATGATGAGAGTGCGAACACACGTTATAGACGCTATTGTGCACAGATATAAAAACAGGTGTGCCTTGAGATTTTGGCTCGCACCTTGGTGTTCCTTGGGAATGAAAAGTTTGAAAACCACTGATCTAGTACATGTGTTATTATTATTATGTTGCCATTGCAATTATAAATAAATATAAATGATCACAATGGGTTGAAATACTTGCATGACTGTTAGTGTGGGGCATAGGAAACACCTAAACAGTATTATGAACAGATAAGTAGCGCGGATGTGCTATTGCGGAAGTTTCATATAGTAAGACTTTTAGAAAAAATGCGAGTGTTTATGAAGTACTGAGCATATAACTGGACAAATGAGACTTGGATTATGGTGCTGTTAAACATGGACCCCTCTGACTTCAATTCATCAAAAATTTCCCCCATTTTTGGACCCTTTCTTCACGGTGGAGGCGAGAAAACTACATTTTCCCCCCAAACTCAACATAACACAGAGTGAGTAACTGACATACAAACGATCATTTGGGGGGTGGAGTATTCCTTTAAGAGCACTTTGAATTAAAATATGCAGAAACGCTACGAATTTGTCTTCCAAGCCTCTGGGAGTGAGAGCAGTGTCATTATGAAGAGTGCTACGTTGAAAAAATCCTCTGCTCTGTGTTTCTATAACGTGCCTCCAGTGACACACATCCAGCTTTACCTCTCGGATGTGTTGCTCCTGCTTGTGTAGGAGTCCTCATCGCTCGTGTGCATGCACAGCAAACACGGCACTGCTTCTGCTGCGATGTGTGGTCATGTGTGAACATGTTACTCCCGTCTTTTACACATTTGCTATGCTTATTTTGCTCCATTTCTTTCAGCCATGTGCACAAAGGACAGCATTAGCTATTGTAATGTTTGTGCGTACAGTACGAAGACAACACAGTACTGTTAGAGGTCAAACCTCTTTCTGTTATTCACCCTGCGCTGTATTGCTCTCACTATTCCCTCCGTCTCTCTCCTCTCTCTGTGTTGTATCATTTCTCTAGGTCAAAAACAATGAAAGCTCTCATTTACAGCATGTCTTGATTGCAGGATAAATGGGCAATCGTATTATCAGTGTCAAAACCAATTAGCTAATTCATTTTAAAGATGTGTAACGTAAGCTGCAGGTTGAAAATAAATTGAGTCAGATGACTGTGCAGACACTCATAACTGGATTAGTGTATTGATCCCGTCGTGAGGATGCTGCCGCACTAAGTAAGAAATAATTAGGTGAATTAAACAGGATGGGCAGTCCTGATTGATGATAAAACGTGTAACGTCTCTCTCCCCACTCAGTGCTTAATTAAACCAACTTTTTATTGTTCTTAATGCATTAGCATTGAGCTGTACTTCTCTTAAGTGAACGCAGACGACACTGGTCATTTGACGGGCTGCAGGAAACAAGGAGACGCAAAAGGGTTTTTTTTTTACGTGCTGTCGAATGACATCACACACTTAAGGGCTCTAAAACACACGCTGCCAGCTCGCTCATAACCCACAGGAAATGCATCATGTGAAATCCCAGATGATGTCAGAACAAATTAAGTGGCAACACGCTTCTTCGGGAGATCCAGACTTTAGGCTGCGTGACAAAGACGTAGGAGAAAGAAAGAGAGAGCTGTTATCTTTCTATGATCCAGCTAAATATAGGTGAGGTCAGAGGAGTCCTCGTGTTCTCACCTGTTGGTACATTTTGTCCTTTTTTTAGTCCGATGTTGTGACGCTCTGTCTTTTCTGTTTTGATTTGTGTCTCATACCAGTAAACCTGAAAGCATATTTTGTGGTGCGTCAAGCTTGGGAACTCCCTAACTGGGTCAAATGAAAGCTTGCAGCAGATCTTTTGGGCTGCAGCTTGTAGGCGGCGGCAGTTTCCATGCTAGCGCTGGCACGAATATTGTTGTCACGACTGTTTAATTAGGAAGATTTGAGGGGGAACCCTTCCTTCCTGATAAACCTGTGCTTATTTATATCATCAGTCTGTGACAGCCGGTGCTGTTAGAGGTTATTTTGTGATGAAGTGTCATAACTTACCCTGCTGCTGACCCCACTCCTTTCAGTTATTATCTCTCTGTATTTCCCAGGATGCTTTTTGACAAGCACCAACAAGCTTGAACTTGATGAATTTCAGATGAAGCTTTTACCTGAAACATCTGCATGGTGGTGTATCCAGGCTGCTGCTCGCATCTTTGATATTCTGCTGGATTTCAGCCTGAAAAAGTGAAAAACCAAAGTGAGTCTAAGACATGACACAAAAACTCACGTCTACTATTGATGCTTTAAAATATTTACTGGAAACACACTTACGTGCTGATGTCCTGAAAATGCCTCAGCTACAGCCAGCAGTTAGCTTAGCTTAGCATGAAGACTGGAAACAGGGGGAAACAGCAAACCAGGCTCCGGTAACAAGGAGACAAAATCTGACAACAACTTTTGGCATGAAAGAAAACAAGTGTTCCTTTGATGATCTAGGTTACATCTTCATTTCCACTGCATAGTTTGGCTCAACTTGACACTTTTGGTACCAGGAACTTTTACCTGTCTTAGCCTGCTGCCCCTGTAACCTGGCCCTAGATAGGTGGACGATAATGAATGGATGGATGGATGGATGGATACTTTCCTTGATTTAGTTTTCCACTGCAGATGAAACCCTGTCAGTGTAGGCAGATTCTTGGCTGATGTTCACAGCAATCATCAGTCACCATCGTCTGCAGTGTGACACAACGCGCATTGCTTCATCCTCACTGGATCCTTTCATTGCTAACCAAACAGAGGAACATCTGCATGCTGCCAGTTGACCACACTGTAGTTTTGCAGGTTGCCATTTACTACTTACTACGACTTACTTAAAAATGGTGGGTTTGTGCATGGTGTTGCAAAAGTGACGGCTCTCTCTGACCAACCAACTGACTTCATCCTCTGGTGAGAGGCGAAGTCCCTCCCCTTCCGTTGGACCACCATGGGACCCCTCGCTCGTCAAGAAAATGACAGTTCATTATGAAACTTTTGAAGTATAAGACTGAAAATACGTAATGAGAAAGACTACACAAGTCGCCTAGGTGACATCATCGCTATCTTTCTCACTGACGCTACAATACCTGTGTTTCTAGCTTGTTCCTTTGCTGTTGAGGAGACAATGTATTTCTAAGAATAAAACATATCTGGTGAGATATCGTTACGTTTGTCCGTGGAACATGGCTAAGTTACCTACCTAGCTAGCTAACTAGCTGGTGTAAGTGACGTATATAGTATGAGACGAGATCACTAAGTGGTTTCACACAAAACTGAATGGTATTATTGAAAACCTGTTGGTGCTGGCTGCCATTTTGTTCGGCAGCTGTGTCTGTAACTGGCCAGAACCAGTATTAGTGCTGCCGCTTCGCCTGGCAGCCGTGTTGTAGCCGGGCTTGGCCTGTGTTTACGATGCTTAATCAGCCCATGATTTGGAAACCATCAGCTGGCCAGGATCTGTTTTGGTGCTGGCCGCCATTTCCTTCGGCAGCTGTGTCTCAGCCTGGATTGGCCCGTGTCTACCACGCCCAATCAGGCCCAGATTAGGCAACAATCAACAGACCAGAACTCGTATTGGTGCTGGCTGACGTTTCTTCCGGCAGCTGTGTCTCAGACAGGCTGGGCCTGTGTTTACAATGCTTAATCGGGCATGGATTTGGCAACCATCCCCGGGCTGGCTGCTGATTGATCCACCTGCTGTCCATCAGCTGGAATAGGCCCGTGACAGTAGTAGCTAAATCCGAGCCAAATTTGGTAAAAGTAAATGGGCCAAAGCTGGCTCACATTTGGCACCATGGCGCCGGAACACAGCCGAGTCAACCAGCACACAGCCAGAATTGGGCCGAGTCCTATGGCTACCTGGGATGTAGCCTAGTTCACTGAGCAGTTTTACACAAAACTAAATGGTATAATGATAAACCTGCGACAAGCTGTGACTTTATTGACTTGAAAAAAATCTTTTAAATTAACAACCATCATATGTGTAATCATAGCACAATTTAAATGGGATCACAAATAATTTGTCTCTCACGATTGACTATTGACTATTGGGGTCTTCAGAAGGGGAGGGACTTTGCTTCTCTATTCGCTCAACAAAGTACCTGGTACTATCCACAGCTTTTGCTGATGGAAAACCAAGTGGATGATTTCTAGCGACTCGAGTCGAGCCGTACCGTGCAGTGAAAAAGAGGCTTGTAGTCATTTGACTGTCACAAAAACGTCTTGCATTTTGTAAACACTGCTCCGTGTGAACAGAAACAGCCAGCACACACAAGCACGATCAACAAATGAATGCTGTATTTCTCGAAAGATTTATTCAAACAGGACACATGGGCCAACGTCGTATGAGTGCCTTGAGACATTTCAGCCAGTTAGCCAGTCAAAACTTTATTTATATAGCATTTTGTATGCATGAAAATTCTGTTCATATCCCTTCATCCCTAAAAAAAAAACCCAAAAACATAAATGTGCGTTGCCAGCATTAAAGGAATATTTCACCCACAAAATGACCATTTGTAATATCAGTCATGCTGTGTTACCTTCAATTCATGAAGACAGCATTGTTTTTCTTGCATGCCTCTACAAAGAATGATGGACATACTGAATTATTGTGTAACAGCAACAGCAAAACTACATAAAAACACCCGTGTACAAGCTTTCACACAGCTCATGCAATTTAATCCAAGTCTCATTTATCCAGTTGTATGCTCAGTAGTTCCCTACCACATGCATTTTCACTGAACTGGACTTAAAGTGAAACTTGTCTATGCTCTCTTCAAAGTCTTTTTTAGCGAAAATGCATGTGTTTGGGAGGTACTGACAGCCAAAATACATAGGGGAATGGATGTAACACATCGTGTAGGTGGAGCTGGGTTTCTGTCTCTATATTGTTAGTCCCTGCTGCTTCACTGTGTGGATTGAGTTTTAACAAGTCATAATGCAGTTGGTTTTGCAGGGTTTGGAGATGAAGGCTGTAATAACTGTTAGTGAACAAATTGACTGGATGCTTTTAAACATCATTTAATCATTTGATTTTAGTGTGCGATGTAAAAACACCCACAAGGTTGTTCTGCTGCATGGCATTGCCTCTGGTAAATGAGGTATTTATTTCAATCATTTTTAAACAGATTGTTCTAGTTTTTACACAGTTCTATGTAGTTTTCACCAGCTCGAGGGCCACATAACTACACCCAGAGAAAAAAAAAATAGACCAGCGGAAATAAAATAGAGTTGAGCAGCATAGTGTGGCACAAGCGCAGCTTCTGTGGTCAGTGTAGAGGCTGCAGTTGATTATAATTGACACACTCAGCTGTGGGCATGCTGCGGCACACATGTTGCGCTGTGTTTGTGTTCTATGTATTTAAGCTGTGAGTATACAACTGAATAAATGAGACCCGGACTAAACTGCACAATACAGCTGTATTGTAGGTATGCAACAAAAGCTAAGTCTTCCTCTTGAATTCTTCCTTTAACTGAGATGATGTAACATTGGAAAGAAAGAAACTACAGCCTTCTTCTGACAAGTGAAAAGTTGAATTCATAAGCAATAAAACCAGTCCTTGCTCATTCCCTTACGGATTTTAGTCACTGCAGCCTTACTTGAACTGGTATGACTGGTAGCTTTTGGTGCCTAATGCCGGCAAACAGATAGATGTTGTGTAACTCACAATAATGAGTATTTTCTCTGACTTAACTTCTTTTTCAGTTTTTCTTCTGTTCCTCCTGGTACCCCATGTCATCTCCTTTTTTGTCATCATTTTTCCCTTTGTCCAATCAGATGATTTCAGAGGTGGGGTTTCTGTGGTGGTCACAGGAAGTTTACAGTTGGTAAACAACGAAGAGAAACTCGCGGCAGCAGTTGCCGGATACCCTGAGCTATATAGCCCGACGATAGACAGCAGGTTGTCAAACGGCCCCCGAGTCATCCTGAAATATGCCTAGAAATGGCCATCATGTAGGGGGAAGCTCCTGGACCAACTGGTGGGACTCCCAATGATCCTCCCTCTTTTTTAGGGACTCATGTACCCACACAGATCTCCATTTCCCTGTGCCCAAGAAACTATATGCTGACAGCCTCTCACCCTCAACCAGAGCTACAGCAAGTACCCTCTGCCTGAACAGTTTAGGAACTAGATACTAATTATTGCGGGAAAAAAACAAACAAACAAACAAACAAACAGTAGATCGATTACACAGAAAGGTTAGTGTAAGGATGTGATGGGGTGGTTGCCTGGCAACAATAAAAAGGTGCAGTCATTTTTTTAAAAAGGCAGTGTGGTGCACCT
>JAPZEB010000009.1:20793754-20813290 GCA_029783705.1 Chaetodon striatus
ACCCTGCCGCCACCCCCGCTCCTCCTTGTCATGCTGTGTCTGACTTATCAATGTCATTTCTGTTTGTCATTGATGCTGCTCTGTTCTGTTCCCTGAAGGGCAGGGAGGTTTGCTCTCTTCGTCTTAGGCTTTCCATGTAGGCACATGGAAGGGCAGGGAAGTTTCCTCTCTCTGCCTTAGGCTTTTATGTAGACCCATGGAAGAGGCTTTTGCATATGCCGAGGGAAGGCAGAGAGGCCTCAGAGCATACTGCCAAAAATAATACTGCAAATGGAAATAAAGACTGACAGGATTGGGAAAAACGTATTGATTAGCACTACATTGAAGTAACTTGTAATGTTCGCTTCAGTTTCCCTTAAAACACAAATGAATGTTTCTCTTGTACAATATCTCATTTATTTTTCCAGAAATACAAATAATGAAATATATGTCCGGCCAGGTAACTGTCATCGTTATTTAAAAAGGGCCAGATGGGATTTTTCACTTAGAAAAGACACGTCCTTACTATTTATTGTTCTGTGATCTTTTGTACTGGAGAATAAAACAGGACCATTGTCAGGCCTGCCACAAGAGATTTAAAGCCCATTTCTCCTCATCCATAAACCCATTTAAGTTGTGGCCAGGGGCTAATGTTGTACCCATAAAAGAGGTGAGGGAAAAAATTAATTGATACATATTGTCCATTAAATCTAATTTCTTACATGTTTCTGTCACCGTGGGGCCGTGTCTTTTTCACTGATTTATGAGCTGTCCAAGGGCCATAAAAAAACTGTTGAACCTGTTTCATTAGCTGCAGGTAGGGAACCAACTGCATGAGATGTAGCCAGTGTGCTTGGAAATGAAATATCCAGCAGGTGAGAACAATAAAAAAGGAGTGTCATTAATGTCTATATTATACAGAGATGATCAGGCTTTATTTAAAGACTGAGTGGAGTTTTATGATTATTTCATATTGTTTAAAAAGTAGGAAGAATGAGTACCTGATGGGGTTGGACTGGTGTTAACATTTTCAAACTGTATGATATTAAGCCAACCGGATTGGTGTACCGAATTTTACCACTAAGTGTTGCACTTAACTCAGCAGATGCTCGCAAATTCAACAAACATTCGACTATCATTTGCATTGCGTAACATCGGATCTACTTGTCCACACTGAATCCATAAAATATATACACTTCTGTTGCGTCTTTTTTGTTTGTTTAACATTTTTGAAATAAGTATCAATCAATCATTCAAAAAATCATGTAAACAAACTATGTAGTTATCAGCTGTGCACATCTGAGATCAGACTGGAGACACAACCACTTAAAAGATGGGTGAGTAGTCTACTAGTTATTATCATACGTTTGCACTTTTTAAACAGAAAACATACGTTTTATATTGTTATAGTTACTGGACATGACATAAATATAATGTTGCCAACAATGAGAAGGTTATTAGCGATGGTCATTTACCAGAACTTTTCAGCTCCCTGGCGATCTCACTCCTGCCAGCTGTTACCTTACGTTGTTTATAGTTGTGACACAAGATGGTATCATGTACATAACTATACCGTAGAGTCGGGTCAATTTCTGGTTTTCCGGGTCTGGTCTGTTGTACGAGCCTGAACCAGCTCAACCAGCATTTGTCATTATGACACGCACCCAAATTAAAGTATCTACATCAGAAATCTGTGTCATCAGCGTCACAGCCCGAAATCCAGCTTGTATTGCATTAGTAATAAGTTCTATGACAATGTGATGAACATAATATTATGTTTGCATATAAACTGACCAACAGAGCCACGAATATCTGACACTCTGTGAGCCGAACACTGCCAACATGACGGAGATCAAATTCCAGTAGAGGTGGGAGGGGCAGAGCTGTGCACACCATGTTTGTTTACCTGAAAGTTCATGTGTTTTTTGGGGTGACGAGAGGAGACATGGCAAAGCTAGTCTGTTAACACTTTGCCATGTAAGGTACACAAAGAATGAGTGGTTACTGAGGAACTCATGAGAAACAAATGAGTTATTAACCATTAGTTAATGGTCAGTTCTTGACTAAGTCCCATTCAAATGTGATAGAGTAACTAATCATTAGTTAATAATCCATTAATTGATAATGACTGAGGGGACTACGTGTTTTTTGTGTACCTTATTGTTAAGTGTTAACGTTAATCCCTAAAGAAAACCAACACGGCACCAACATGGCAACATTGCTGACAAAACTGTCCATGCCTAAACCAGCGTGCTTTTTTAAGCTGAACTTTGTTGGACACCCTGATGCCAATTATTCCTGTCCCTTGCGTTAAAGAGTCGCAATAGATGAGTAATGGCTGATTCATGAAGTTAAAATGAGGAGTTATCTATGCAATGCCTTCTTATTTCACTACCAAAACCAAAATAAAGTGGCAGCTAGCTGGAGGGAGATCGGCAGAGAGCGGTAAGCTTCTGGTAAATGGCCGTTGCTAGTAAAATACTTGCTGTTGGTTATATGGAGTTACATTTCCAGTAAATATCCCCCCCAAAAAACACATTTGCTGGTTAATGCTGTGTTCACACCAAACGCGATTCAAATTTTTGCGTTGCATTACTCACGCGAGTATGAATGCTACAATATTTTATGTTTACACTCGAATAACCTGTGTCATACATGCATGAAATTACTAAATCAATAAATGTATTTCCGCAAGTATGTCCTCTGCATCATAGTGTGCGTCCCTGGAGGATTGCAATGCTGATTGGCTATCATGTCGCGAATTGGCCACTCAAGTGCAGATTTTTCATCTCCCACGAATAAGCATGTGTGCGCTGCTCACTTAATTTGCACCATAATTAGTGTCATTTGCGTTGTGTCTATCGCATCCATTGCACCACCTGGTGGGAATATGCATCTTATCACATATTTACATTGACTTTAGATGTAATTCACTCACATGACTTGTTTATTTGCGCCTGGTGTGAACACAACATAAGAGGTACAAAGGTAGGGAGACAGCAGACAGGCTACTCTCTCAACTTTAAAGTGGTTTCGTCTCCAGTCTGATCTTGAGTTCACAGCTGATAGGTGCATTGTTGTCTTTATGGTTCACTCAGAAGTGGCTGCTCAGTCAAGTGCGACACCCGGTGGTAAAATTTGATGAACCCGACCGGTCCAGTTTAGTCTGGCTGTTAACATCAAACTGCTTTGAATTTTTTTTTTTTACACCAGTCCAACCTTATATAACTCCTCATTTCAACTTCATGAATCAGCAGCTCCTTGGCCATTGCTGCACTTTCAAAGCAAGCGTCAGGAATAAATAGTAACAAGGGGTCCCCAAATGGCACACCGCTTTCTTTTGGCGGCTGCAGATCCAAAATGTTGCCATACTGATGCAGGCTTTGTTTTCACGAGAGACTAATTCTGCTGTGTCTCACTCATCACCCCCAAAAAGCCACATAACCTTTCTGGTAAACAAACACAACGCACGCCGCTCTCCTCCCTCCCACCTCTGCGGAAATTTGATGTCCTTCATGTTGGCACTAAATTGCACATGACCTGTCGTACACTAGCGGCTCCATTAGTCAGTTTATAAACAAACATATTTTTATGTTAATCATGTTGTAATATTGCTTATTACCAATGCAATACATGTTGGATTTAGTCAGCCGAGTAACTGATGCAGGCTACTTTTTAATGTGCCAGAACATGTCGTAATAATAAATGCCGGTTCACCCGGTTTGCATAAAATCACAGCGTTGTAAGCCCGTACACTGACCTGCAGAAGCAGCTATTACTTGTACATGAGGGTTGAACAGCAGATGCACATGGTCAAGGTCAGTGAGAACACACACATACAATATAACATATGGACACACACTCTCACCTTCCGATCACTGCCAGGTTGTGTGAACGGAGAGCATCAAGCATGGACTTAATTATTTATGTATGCATCCAGACAGGAAGAAAGGGCACGAGCCGAGGCATGCATATTAGTTTCTCTATGAAATATTACTGAATAGACCTTTGATGCAGCCAAAGGAATGCAATAAAGGACGAAAAGAGAAGTGGAGAAGAGATAAAGAGGCAGAGAGGGAGGCTGCTGGAAATGGAGAAGAGGGAGAACGTGAAAAAAGACTGACAGAAAGTAAAAGATATGATGAAGTATCTTAATAAGTTTGCTGGAAAAAGAATGACGATACGGACCAGTGAGGGAGAGTGAAGTGGAATCAGAGCCGGCTTCAACAGTTGGTTGTGAGAAATTCGAGCTGAAGAATGGAAGTGATACGCAAGAGAGAAGAGAGTGTGTACGCGTGTGTATGGATGCTGTACGTGCTCCAATCATTACACAAGAGCGGCCCTCCCTCAGTGTCACTCTGATAGTTTTGGCCTCTGCAGTGGGGCCAATCTCTCGTGATGTAATTTGATGTATAATGGTTGATGACAGTGATACACAATTATGTGTGTGTGTTCTACGCTCCTCGACTTATTAGTGGGATACAGTGCTCCCCATTTACTGGACAACCATCCGGGTCATACACACACAGATACATGACCACACACATGGATGCCTCATGTATGCAGAACTCCATCAGCCGTTTAATCGGCCGTGGTCACACAGGGCAAAAATACAGCCAGTAAAATTAATAAGGGTAACACTTGACCACATCTATACTGCTTTATGAGGGAATTTAAGAGTGAATTATAATGCATTTATAATGCTCTCATAAACACATAACGCTTACTGATGCACTATATCAACAGTCATAAAACAATATAAGTGTCTTATGGATGCTCTCGACTAGTTATAACCTAGAGGTTGGCTGATGGGGCTTATCATGCATCATGAATGCCTGTACTCACCTGTATGCACCTCAACACTCAACTTTATTTTTCTGAGCGCTAACACCTGAAAAATGTTCAACTCTGGGTAAAAATGCCACAGTTGTCACTGTCACTTCAGTTGTTCAGTCACAGTGGAGGAGAGACAAATACCAGGAAGACAAACCGTCACCTACATGTACAACTGCTGATCAACAACAACAACAACAACAACAACAACAACAATAGAGAAATCTGGTGATACACTGTGTATATCTTATGTTTCCTCTCATTAACCCCACACAGAACAGTTGGTTTGTCCCCTCTCTACCTTGTGCAGACATGATCACTTCCGCGTATCATAGAAACCGGACGCAACCAAAGCGTCTCAGCCAAAAAAAGACCACACCTCCAAAGTGCTCTCAAACGCTGCCAGCTGTTTCCTGAGGAGCACCTGGTGTTTTCAGCTTTGTTGGACACAGGGCCTAAACTGCAGATGATCTGGTTCAAGATGAGACCAAACTTTTCTATGGATGTCAGTTTCTGAGCCACGGCAAAGGCGAAAGTGTGGCCTGCAACAGGTGGGAAGCCTTGTTGTGTTTTAGCCAATTTTTTGATTTTGTCGATCACTTTTGGTCCTTACCTGCCGGCTAAGAGGACGGAGGACTCTGCAGTCAACGAGCATATACAACAGAGTAGTCAAAAAAGAGGTTTTTCAAAGATGTCCTTGGGCGTATGTAAATGTGCACAAAAAATACTAGGCTGATTGGCCCAGTAATATGTGAGATTAGCCGCAGACGACTGAATGCACAATCCCCTCCTGGCTCATGCCCGGCTGAGATAATTAATTGTAAAAATAATGGACAGATTAATGTATATTGAAATAATCATTAGTTTCAGCCCTAAACTGAAATGTATCCCTATCTGAAGTGCAACTTGTGTGTGTGTATGTGTGTGTGTGTTTGTTTCACGCTATTGTCTCTGCCTCCCCTCAGCTCTGTGCTGTGCTGGTGCTCCCTGACTAATTGTGGCAGGTCTGTAATGTGATTGTAGAGGCGATAGGCCCTGCTGCTACTCTCTCTAACCACACAGGCACATACCTTATCATGTTAATTCCCCTCTGTGTATGTGTGTGTGTGTGTGTGTGTGTGTGTTTCCATGTGTAGAGACCAAACTCTTTTCTCTCTGGGCATGTATTTACACACATTTCTATACAGGTGCATTTGAGTCCTTTTCTTTGCACGGTGGAGTCTTTTTTTATGTGTCCTGTCTGCGTGTGCATGTGCGGGAATGATCTCATCCATATTCTCCAGGCAGCGGCAGTGGAGGTGGAATCGCTCAGCTCACTGACTTCATGCAGCACCATAAAAACCTAGCAGCCAGCCGGCGCTGTCCTTCACTCAACAGCTCCCATTACAACACTTGGCAAGGGGCGACTGATCAAGAATATTAACTGCAAACCTATGGTGGAGAGAGAAGCTCATACAGCCTCCTAGAATTACACCCATGTAGGAAACAAAAGAAAAAAGAAAAGGTGCATGGTTTTCATCTCTTTAAATCATGTGAATAGCTCCACAGAGGCAGCAGGCAGAGTAGAGCCAACTACCAGCATTTATCCTGCATCTGTTGTGCATGTTTCTCCAGGATTTACCGTTGAAAGTGCACGTCACTGACCTTGACGCATTTCGGCTACTCAAACATCCAGAGATGGATTGATGGACTTCTGTAACACCTAATGCTTTGAGTAGTTGTCACAGTGAGCTAAAACAAAAAATGTTTTCAAAGATGTCTTCCTTTGGCAGGTGTTATCTGGTGACATGGACTGATTGAACTGAGGCTGAATAATGACACTGGCACCTCAATGACAAAAACCTCAAACACAAACGCAGCTTTTTCTGTCTCTATTCATTTTAACTTTCAAGGTGACACCATTATCCAACGTTCATTTTAATCCAAAGTGCAGAAATGAAACAAACTTTAGTTTCAAGGATGTCACAGGAACTGATACTTAAGTACCAAGTCAATGCAAAAATTCTGGAAATGTGACAGTACTCATTTTTCTTCAGTACCATAAGTACTGTGGATGCATTTTTTTTAGGAGACCTTGACAAGGCAGCATAAACACCTACAAGTGTTAATACAACTACTGCTATTAAATGCAAAGGAAAGAGGAAGAGCATCATGGCAGATGGCGACAAGTCCAGCTGCAGTGACAGCTCCTCACGTGGCTTTGACTTGCAACTTTCCATCCTGCATTGGAACAATGAATGGATTACTGAACTACCTGTCAGGCACAGGGCCAGGAGCCCAACGTACCAGGGGGCCTTCAACTGCAAAATGTTCTCAAATGAACATGTACTGGTCAAGAAGAGACTCAAAATGATCACAAGGAGAGACAAAAAGACCTAAAAAAAGATGCAAAGGACGCACAAAGAGACACAAAGTTTTATAAAAATGGGCAAAACAACCACAAACAGACACAAACCGACTACAAAGAGACATAAGACTACTACAAGGTGAAACAAAATGGCACAAACTGTGACAAAACAACCAAAAACACACCAAATTGCCTCCAAGAGACACAAAATGACTACAAGGAGGCATAAAAGACACAAAAAAGACACAAATTTACCTTTGAGAAACAAAAAAGTGACTTTAAAGAGACACAAAATGGCTATAAAGGGCTGCAAAATGACCAAAAAAGACACAAAACGACTACAAAGAGACACAAAACAACCAAAAAAGACACAAAATTACCTTAGAGAGACAGAAAATGACTTTAAGCAAACAAAATGACTACAAAGAGACAAAACAACCAAAGTATTAGGGAGTGCTGTTGCCATGAGGGGGGGTTCCCAGTGTTTGGGGGGTGGGGCATGTCAGGTGGCTTCCACATGAATGCCAGGACCAAATGTTTCCCTGCAGAACCTTGCATTGTAACAAGACGTTCAATGTTATTCACTTCACCTGACAGTGGTCTTAATGTTTGGCTGATCGGTGTATGTTTTCTACACCCACACGAATCCACATAGACTAGTACTTTCAGTTCCAGGTGTATATCAGGAATAATAATAAAATGTAAATTACATTTCAATGCGTCTAACAAAGGAGTGCATGTTAGGGTGCATGGGGTTTATTCTGTTTGGTTACCCTGGTTTCAACCCTGGTTTTGAGAATTGGGGAATTTCACTGGTAGTGCCTGGTTTCAAGACCTTCAATATAAAAATGGTAAGACCAGTATTACTGATATTAATATCAGTCAATCAATACTGTCCACTCAGATCTTTATATTTTCCAAAACAGAACAAATTCTTACACACTTTGCTCCTGTGGTATCTCGCCATGCAAAGAGTTTCAGTGTAGTTCTGTATGCTCAGAGACATCTATTCATATCTATTTGCCTCCGCCTTGATACAACGGAGGTCAATCAGAGCATTGCAAAGGCATTAAACATTAAAGGTATAGTTTAGCATTTCTAATACTAATACTTTCTTGCTGAGATGATGATGACAAGATCGATACATTCTCGTTTTCTGTACAGTAAATACAAAGCTGCAGCCAGCAGCCATCTTAACACAAACACTGGAAACGAGCCTGTCTTTGTTCAAAGGCTCCAAAACCTGCCCACCAGCGTCTCTAAAGTTCACTAATTCTCGTCTGGGAGAAGTAACTTCCTTAAATCTCCCCATGGTGATGACAGGACTCCAGGAAGTTACTGTGCCCAGCCAAGAGATAGTCTGGCACATAAACAACCCTGAAACCACAACGCTCCAGTTATTGTACGGATTAAACAAATGAGATGCAACAAGTTAATTAGTGAGCTTTAGAGGTGCCTTTGGAAAGAGTTTTTTCCCAAAATGTCAAACTATTCCTTTAAAGCTTTCTGCATTGTTACCATTTTTTTGTGTACTAACATTTCTTATTAAAGCTGTATATCACAACTACACTGGGTGAAATCCAGGATTTATTTTATTTTTACTTAACCTTGTGTCCAATATGTGTTGTCATCTGCGTTCATCAGAATTTAAAACATAAAAATATTTCTATTTCTTTATTGTCCACCAATCTACAGGCATTTTATAACTGACCAAAGCAACTGTGTGTGATTAAGGTGGTGACTTAGCTGTAAGAAGGTGCAAACAGAGGAAGACTGAAAAACAAGAGCACAACAGTTCTCTCTTTCGCCATCCTATGAATAACATTACCAAAGATTTGAAACCAACACCTCCCGTCAGAAAACAACAGAATACAAACAGCTACTGTTGTGAGAGATGCGTCGCGCGTCAATGAGCTTTTTTTTCATGCGGCGGGTTTTTACTCCTCTGCCACATCCTCTAGTAGAAACACACACAAACACCTCGGTCACGTGGCCTGCCCATGAGGACTGCGTATGAATGCACACAACTTGTACTAGATCATATACTGTACGATCGCTCACTCACACACACGCACGCACACACTGAGGCAGTCCTTCCCTCTGTCCCTTCGTCTTGTCGGATCAGCCAGCTCCTCTCCATGTTTCCCAAAGCGTGAATCTCTTGCTAGCGTGCCCACCCACCATGTCTAACAGTGATTGATGCTCCACAGACTCTCAGACAGACGCCGTGTGTGAGCGTGTGCACGTGCACGTGCATGCCTGTGTTTGACCTTCAAATCACCTTCCATCCAAACAACCGCCCCCACCCCCGTTACCACCATCTCCCAACCTCCCTGTTTGTGCTTCCATCTTGGTATGTTCTGACTGACACCAGATTAACATGGTGGATTGGGTCAGAGCTGCAAAGGCCACCTGGGAGGACGCTGGATTGTGGAGTTAAGGGTGTGAGGGGGGGTGTTAGCATACCCTGCACAGACTGCTAATTGGTTGCTATATACCCCGCGGAGGGGGAGGAACAAAGGGAGGAAAGGATGGAGGAAGGAGAGGGAGGAAATGATGGACGGTGGCAAAGAGAGGAGAGGGAGGAAGGCCAGGGTACATCCTGGGACAGAGGTGTGATGGGATGAGGGAGACGGAAACATAAAGAGAGACGAGATTCAGAGGGAGCAGATGGCCTCGAAAGAGAAACGGATGACACGAGAGTGACAAAGGAGCAGAATTACTCCATCCAGCAGCGGTGTCGTCTCACAGAGAAGCAATCTGCTCTCATGTTTTCCGAACAGTCATCAACTCCTCCACTCATCACTTTACAAAGTTAGAAATCAATCCATGCGTAACTATTATTCCAACTGCTCCGACAGGATCCCAATTACATTTCATCTTTTTAAGTATACCCTCTCCTATTATTCAGTAATCAGCCCATACGCTCTACTGTGCCCATCAGTTTCTCAGCCTCCCCTCCTCAGTCTCTACCCCACTTTCTGCTCCCCCAAGGCAGTGATTTGTGGATTCTGTCATACTCTGGCAGCTGGATCCTCTGCCTGTCCCCCTTAGAGGGAGAGGAGAAGGAGACAGAGACAGAGAGAGGGAAAAGGGAGGATGAGAGGATATAAGGGTCTAGCCACCTCCGAATAATTACACGTCCCCTCTCTCCATGCGCTGTCATCCTTTAGGTAGTGTGAAATGTAGGCCAGCAGACTAAAAATAATCCAGACATGCTGAGATGGTTTGCTCTCACTTTTATGAATGACTCCCCGCCATTCTTAAAATGATCAGGTTCCTCTGCACTGCCAAACAGGAAAGGTGCTTTAAAGCTCATTTCTGAATGTCCACACAGGTGTTTTCAATCACTCCTGGTGGTTAGACCTCTGCTCGGGTTGAGGGTCAGCGGGGCTTTGTGCAGTGGGTTGCGTTGTTGAACTGGGGTTTGGGATCCAGGAGATGATGGATTGACTTGGCTGCTCAACCAAGAGTGTCGAGGTAGCATTAATTGAAATCTGGACTAATAACCTGCCTCCCAGGTGTCTGACCATTGTTTCAAATTACAAACAGTGCAATCTGAGAGAATTCCCTTAGACAGGATATTTGGACTTTTGTGCCAAATCTGAAGAAACTCCCTCCCCATCTTCCCAATTGTGCCAATAAATTTGGACACTTAAAAAGATAGCCTACAGGCTGGGTATGTTTTAAATAATAACAAAAAAAGTACCAACACCAGCCTCCTCTAAGAGATACTGAAAGCAATAGAGTACTTCATTTTTCTAATTTCTATTTTACACAATGTAAAATTCCATAGGCTTGTGCTAATAACGTTAGCATGTTATATTTGTTGGGAAAACATGTTTAGTATAAGACAGTTGTTTTGTCAGTGAACCTTGTGAGTTGAAATGGAGCCTAATTTGTAACATTACCTTTGTTAAATGTCGCTGTTGTCCCTGGCCTCACATAAGTTAAGGTAAGAGTCCGCTAGCCACTAAGCTAATTTATACAATGGGGGAAAATGTATCCAGCAAAAGACAAGTGGTTTGTCTGTGAAGCCGATTGGTGTACTTGTCTTTAAAATTATCGTTATCAAGCTATGTTTAACGTGTGTTTAATGTGTGTTTTGAATCAGCTAAACTTCACATCAAAGTAAGCCCGCTGCCAACTAGTGTTTTGGAGGTGTAACTACAGAGTGACACAGACACACCACCACACAAGTATTAACGCTCAAAATGGTGTAGGTCGCATGCGTAACCTACGGCGTAGGCTCAGCATAGACTTGACGCTCAAGTAAACCCGCCGTTAGAGGGAGCTGTTTATATCTACAGCATGTATGGAGCAGGTCCATTTGTATGGAGTCCTCAATGTTTTTTCTACAGTCACCTAGAATGGACAAACCAAATACGGACTCAAGATGAGACCATTCATATTTTTGAGATTTCATGTTGTCGTAAATCTCTTACACACTTGGCACATGGCAACTGTTTCAGTTGATCGCGGTGTAGCAACCTTACCACTAGATGCCACTAAATCCTACACACTAGACCTTTAAATCAAGATGTTGGGCTCAGTGGGTGACAACAGTCAGTCATCGACGATGGACAGTGGCAATGTCCATCAGTCCAACCCTAGTCAGTGGCCCTGATTTAAATCTGATGGTCATCACATCTACAGTCCAAACTAGACGTACTGTAAAACCTTTGTGGCATTTCTTCCCTTTATCTTTTTTTTTTTTTTTTTTAATCCCAGGTTTCCAATGTCAAATCCATGCATGTCATGTCTTATAAACGACCATAGATTCATCTTTTTTCATGGCAGACATTTTGACATGTCACATCTGGGAAAGCAGGTGTACAGGTGTAATTAGTAAATAAATGACAAATTCAGTTTCAAGGTCCTGTTAATGTGCATGCCGGCTCACTGTCACACTGTCATGGCTTAAAGCCCCTTTACTCTCTACAGTTTTTGGCTGTATGGAACAAGACGTTGAGTCATGAGAGAAATGTGGCTGATTTGGAGTTTTGGCGAGCAAAGACAGCCTGCTGCACAATTCTGATAGTGTCAGAAGTTTAGGACCAAAATCTAAAAATATAACTGCTATTATAACCCATGTCTATGAACCAACCAATCAGAATACAACATGAAGTAATGCAGGATACAGTGGCTGGCTTGACATTTTGTAGGCGCTATTTCTGAATAAAGTTTAGGCATGAAACATACAGAATCGTTGTCTCACAGTCTCAAGGCGCCTTTACAGGGACACTTGAGTAGAGCATCATTAATGTTATCAGTACTGTAACACCTGTGCTCCTCCTGTTGTGACAAGTTATAATGGCTTCTGTGAAAAATGCCTATTGTTTAAATGCCTTTTTGACAAATAAACAATAGACTCTGTCATATCAGGAGAGGCGCAGGTGCAACTAATTACATTAATGATGCCTCTTCTCCACCGCCGTGGCCAGAAAGCCATGGTAGTGAGCCAGTGTGCACAGTGTCAGAGGCCCGACAATGGCTCACCTAAATGGATTTCCCCCGTTTAAATGTTATTAATTACACCTGTGCGTTACCTGCTATGTCAGAATGTTCATTAAAGGTCTGATGTGTAACCTGTCAACCTCCTGGCTACAATTAAACTGTCTGTGCTCTTTGTTCAGAATAATTGACCTTTATAATTGATTTTCCCGGGTAATTACACCAGTTAAATTACATGACAATAAAAGCATAAATTCAGAGTTCACAGCTGAAGTTTGCATTGTCAATGCAATTGTTTGTTGGTTTCAATAAACCTGTCCACATACATCCTTTGATAACATTTCCTTAATGTTCTTAGTGTCAGACACAATATGGAGTGGGTAGGGGTAGAGTTACTGCCCCAAGCAAAGGAGTTCTTTAGGTCTTGTTTACGAGTGACAGTAATACGGAGCGTGCAATGGACAGGCAGTTTAGAGCGGCATCAGTTGTGATGCAGGCGCTGCGATGGACTGTCATAGTGAAAATGGAGCTAAGCTAGAAGACAAAGCTTTCGATTTACTGGTCCATCTACGTCCCAACTCTCACCTATGGTCGTGAGCTCTGGGTAGAGACAGAAAGAATGGGATCGCAGATACAAGCAGCTGAAATGAGTCTTCTCTTTGGGATGGCTGGGCTCGACCTTAGAGATAGAGTGAGGAGCTTTGACATCTGCAGGGGAGTAGAGTTGCTGCTCCTATATGTCAAAACACGCCAGTTGAGGTTGTTTGGGCATCTGATCAGGATCCTCCTGGGCGCCTCTCATTAAAGGTCTGTAGGAGGTCACTGAACTCAACAGGCTTATATATGGGACAGGCCTTTAATTCCTTTTACACAAAACTATTGTGCAGCAAAGATGCGAAGTCCGATCAAATTATCTATTTGAACCAAATAAAATTAGGCTTCAAATAACATATCAATTATTATGCTATGACACTTTATTTCACAGCACTTGAGGATTATGGCACCCAGCATACTGAAACTAGACTGCTTAATCCTGTCAAACAATATTCAGAACTTGGATTCATTTTTATGAAAAACCCTTTTTATTCTTTTGATGGGTGGACCCTTACGGATTAAAGGAATATGTATAACTTTACAGGGTGATAATGGAATAGACACATATTCTGACTTTATGACAGCTTCAGGAGAAGCAAGTCACCACTTGTCTTTTTGTCATGCCAGTACATCTGAATGAATTATAGTCTTCTGTGGTGCTCATGGTTTCAGTAAAGTGAACTGAACCAAATTAACATTTAAACATTGATATTTGTATGTGCGAGCTAAACACCTAACTAACGTTAGCTCAAGTGGGTAGTCAACAATCCGGTTTTATACATCCAAAGAACTTCTATAAAAAAGGACTGCTTGACAACCAGACCAGGCCTCTAAATGAGACAGGCCTTTATTTGTCAAAGTGTGTAGCCACACTGCGCCAGTAAAAGGGACTGGGCGTTTAACTGGGACTAGGCTTTTAATTGAAGTTTTATTCTGGCGTGGGGATGTCTCGGGATTGCCCAGGAGGAGCTGACAGGTGTTGCTGGGAAGACGGACGCGTGGAGCACTTTGCTGAGCCTGCTGTCCCTGCGACCCGGCCCTGGATATGTGTATGAAAATGGATGGATAGACAGACACTATAGACCCCCCATTTACAGCCTGAAGTAAAATGTGTTTGGATGATGGGAGTGCATTCGGTCAGTGCTTAGGTATAAGAAATAGTGCTCCTAAAACACAATGAGGATGGATTATGATTCGATCAGTCTGACCACCTCCAGAGGTCATTAGGGACGCATTGAGACCACATTGAACACAATTGTGTTGAAGCTGTAGGACACATGGTGGTCTCTCTCTCATCTGAAGTTAACACTACTGCTGTGTCTGCTTAATATGTAATGCATTCTTCCTTTCCATGATTGTCTTTAGAATCAGGTAGGCCCGTTTCATCCTCGTCCACCTCGCTGTTGCCTTTTAAATCTTGATGACTGGCTCTGATGTATAAAGCAAAGAAAACGATAGACCAGCAAAGATTTTTTTTTAAATATTTGCTTTATTTTTAAGCCAGAATTGCACCTGAAACTACAGACAAAAACGTAATGCACACCGTATGTGGATCACAGCCATTGACAGGTGGAGGAAGGAGCCATTTTGACTGTGGGGATATATTTTAGGAGCCAGAGTTATAACAAGACTAAGTGTCTGCTTTCAATTTGGTCCGACGGATGTATACAGGTGAAACTTGGCAATTCAAATCGCAAACAAGCCACTTATGAAGCAACTGCTCAGCAAATGGTGGAGAATGGCTACACCCATTCAGCTGTTTGAGCTGGGCAGAGCGACTGGTTCCAAATGTGGACACTGGAGATATATTAATACCAGGTGTAAATGTAATCAAGTTAAATTTTATATAAGAAGTGTTTTAATGCAGGGTGTAGAGGGCGTCAGCAGCTCATTCTTCATGTCTGTTCAGTCAGAGCATTAATAGACTTCCTTCACAGCAGAGTTTCTCTTAGCAGGAAAAGCACAGGTGTAATTAATAACATGGACAATAACTTTGTTCCACTCTGGTGCCCCAGTAAGCCAACCCACTGGCATCCCATCCCACACACAACATAAGAAACAGGTCTATAGCCAGCTGATATATCTAACAGTAAAAAAGAAACACATGTATTATAATAAGTTTAATGTCAAGCCATGTCGACACAATCCAACCAGCAGGTGACACAAATTGAGCTCAGTGATCCGTGCCTGACACTGTTGGCCTTTTTGTAACCTTTATTTGCCCAGGGACGCTTGTAACCATCTTTTCCAGCATTCCGCTCATTTTTATTCAGAGCACTTCGTACAGTCACTCCTGAGAGCTGCCCGGCACAAAGTGTGCGGCCAGAGATCAGCTCCACTGAAACAAGCAGAGGTTAAGTGACTTGAGTTTCCTCCACAATAACTACACTTTACCCGCCCTCACTGTCCCCACTGGTCTCAAGGTGGCTGGTTCAAACCCTCTCTGAGCTGTGACCAATGCTGCCTCATATACACACGGTCCAAAATATCACGAGTCGATACAGAAGAGTCGTGACTTCATATGCCAAGGTCAGGACTTTGACATTTGTAACATGTGATTCAGCCTGTTATTGATGGAGACGGGCTGGGTGAAGTGTACCACCGCGGGGTATGTTATAAAACACACTCACACTGGGCCACATGGCTGCACTAAGCTCAGGCATACATATATAAATATACTCTGCGTCAGCACAAGAATAATGACGTACTTGTGATGAATTCTGACTGATTTTAAACTGACACTGATACGATCCTGATTCTGATCTCATGCTAGGCCTAAATACAAACCCAAAAACAATGTTAGACTTAACCTCGTATTAATCTGTCTAACACAGTGGATCATAACCAGAGGTCTGGGAATCCTTGATGAGTTCCAGGGGGTCTCCGGAAAAAATTACTAGAAACAGCGGTGGGCCCCTGAAAATGCCTAAGTTTGGGGGCTGAAAAGCCACTGGAAAACAAACAACAGGTTGCTAAAAAACACCCACATTCGTGTCTAAAAAGCTGCTGGAAACACAGTGATGAGTCCCTTAAAAACACCCATCTTTGAGCCTTAAAAAGCCACTAGAAAAACAGCCACTGGTTGCTAAAAACATTCACATTTCAGCGCTAAACAGCCACAGGAAACACAGCGAGAAGTCCCTAAAAAACAGGTCCAAGTTTGGGGCCTAGAAATACACTAGAAAAGCAGTCACAAGTTGCTAAAAAACAACTTTGTTTAGGGGCTAAAAAGCCACAGAAAACACAGCAATGAGGCCCAAAAAAATACCCACATCTAGGGGCTACAAAGCGCCTGGAAAAAGAGTCACAGGTTGCTAAAAACACATTTTCTGGGCTATAAGGTCACAGGAAACACAGTGACAGGTCCTTAAAAACACAAGATTTAAGGCCAAAAAGCTGCTGGAAACACAGCGACGGGTTCCTAAAAAAACGCCAACATGTGGGGCCTATAGCTATAAAATAACCTTGTTTGGGAGCTAAAAAGCCACAGGAAACATAACGAGGAGTCCCTACAAAATGCCCCAATTTGGGGCCCGAAAATATGCTGGAAAAGCAGCCACAGGTCGCTAAAAAACAACCTTGTTTGGGGGCTGAAAAGCTGCTGGAAAAAGAGTCATAGGTTGCTAAAAACACCTATTTCTGGGCTATAAGGCCACAAACACAGGGACAGCTCCCCAAAAACATAAGATTGGGGGCTAAAATCCACAGGAAACACAGCAACAGGTCCCTTAAAACACTCACATGTGGGGCTTATCACTAACAACAATGCAAGTGTTGGGGGGCTTAAAGTTTGCTGGAAAAGCAGCCACAGGTTGATAAAAAACAACCATGTTTGGGGGCTATAAAGCCGCAGGAAACACAGCAACAAGTCCCTAAAAAACGTCCATGTCTGAGGGCTGAAAAGCTGCTGGAAAAAGACACAGGTTGCTAAAAACACACCTATTTCTGGGCTATAAGGCTGCAGAAAACATAGTGACAGATTTGGGGCTAAAAAGCTGCTGGAAACACAGCAATGACTCACTAAAAAACAACCAGTTTTGTTTGTTGGCTTGGCTCGGTGACACGCCATCCACGATCCCCTCCACCTCCTCGTGATAGTCAGCTCATATACAACACCACTTTAAAAATGTTGACACATATGAAACATGGAAATGTAATGTCTTTGTAGTTTTCAGAGACGCACAATACCAGCATTTTCTTCTGGTGACTGACCTGACCCTACACGGCTCATATTGCAACCCCGAGCCCTTAATCCCCCTCAACCCTGACATTAAACCAAAACTATCAGCTCTCTGATGTTCAAGATATTCACAAGCAATAAAACAGCACATAACAGACAGGCAGTACACATTAAATAGGACAATTAAAGCTAACATGAAGGCCATATGTCACTGTGATGATACCATTCGCTCACATGCCTGCTGCATGTTAACATGCCTTGAGCTCTGCGGCAGCATGACTTACATACTGACACACACAAGACACTTGTTATAGCACACATGCGCACACATAGAGAGATACGTCAGCGGTTTTACCATGCTTGACATTTCTCTCACTCTGCAGCCAGCACATGTCGGCTGTCCAGTGACATTTCACACACGGGGTGGAGAGATGGACAGAGACAGAGGACAAAATAAAGATAGAAACGAGGAAATAAATGAGGGCAGCGAGCAGTGGAGGGGAAAGAGAAAAAAAAAAGTAGTGTTTTGGAGAGGTTTAAACAGGTTTACTGCCACGCATTCACACAAACACGCTTGTCCTTATTGGATCCAGTCTTTCCTGCCTCTCCTCATCCTTCTCACTTTCTCTTTCAAGTTTCACTCCCCGAGTCCCACCATGTTTCTCACCTCATCGTCACCCTATTGCCTCCATCTGTCACACACACACGCTGCCATGCTGCACTTTCTCTGCAATATCTCTTTATTTTTGGCATCTTAGCTTTCACTCCTTTACGTCCTCTCTCATGCTCTACTTTCGTCCCCCCTCTCATGTTTTCGCCTTCCCCGCCTCCTCCACCTCTAATCCTCCTCCCCCCTCCGTCTCTCCTGCGCGATGGTGAACGATTGAGATGCCACAGCCAATGACAGGCTGTGATTGAAAATCCTGTTTAGCAGAGTGTGTTTCCTCCTCCTCTGTTTCTCCTTTTCTCTGTCCCTTCTTCTCTACTCCCCCCTCAGGCGTCGGCCCCTGCACGGTGGCCAACACTGGCCTCCCTTTGATCCCCCATAATGCATTGTGATGCCTGTGTCAGCGCTCAGGCTGAACTCAGAGAGACTATCTCTAAGCAACAAGCTAAGATCAATAGCGCAGTGTCACCAGGGAACTGTCTTCTCTGTTGGTCTCGCTCCTCTCTCTGTCTGTCTGATTATCTCATTCTCTCACTATTCCTCACCATCTCTTTTTCTCCACCTCTGTGTTATCTCTCTGTCGCTTCTCGCAACCTTTCCCGCCCCGCACTCTGCCTTCTCTCGCTATCTCGTCATCTGTCTTTTTGTGATTTATTTATTGTCTTTTTTTCCTTTCTGCTTCCCACTCTTTCCTGCCACACACGCACAAGCAAGAATGCCTCAATGCGCATTAAATATGGTTGTGTTATAAAAAGTTAACAAATCTGTCTCAGTGTTGCAGCAGCACCAGCGCTGTTTTCTTCACTGTGACAATTACAGGGTTCAATTTGCTTCTCCAGGCTCCTGTTTACAGCTAATGTATTTTCCTCCCAAACATTACCATCATTTTTGTACAAAAAGAAATTGGACTTGACCGCAAGGTGCTCAGAATATGACCACTCCTCTGAAGAAACTGCACATGGTAATTTCTTGGCAGAGTGGAGCACTTCTAAAAATTGATTTTGTGTCCACAAAAAAAGGCCAGACTGACATGAACCACTTTCTGCAACCAGCCAATGATAAATTGACACAGGGCTTTCCCATTTTCAGCAAACACAGAGAAAGTGCCAGGACAAAAATTGCCCATTGTAGTAAGTGGATATTGTTCAGTTATCCAGTATTTGTAGCTGTGCAGTGGGATTTCAGGAGATACAACAGAGCAACAGGTGACAGGGATTAAAGTGTGTAATCAACTGTTTTATTGGCTTTTGTCTTCAAAAAAGAGTTTACAGCTATGATAGAAGCTCTGTGAGGCTCTACTCAGACACAGAAGTGATTTGAGCTAAATGTTAATGTAAGCATGCTAATAGGTATAATGCAGGTATACACTCACCGGCCACTCTATTAGGTACACCTGTTCAACCGCTTGTTTACGCAAAAAGCTAATCAGCCAATCACGTGGCAGCAACTCAATGCATTTAGTCATGTAGACATGATCAAGAC
>JAPZEB010000009.1:20816345-20826521 GCA_029783705.1 Chaetodon striatus
GTTTTTTGGGTAATCCTTTTCAAGGACACCTTTTAAAAAGACGATCATTTAAAATCAGCCACTTTTATTCTGCACCTGAGCTTAAACTTTAACTCACAGAGAGGAACTTGAAGCCCAGGGTAGAGATGATGCCAGCCAGAAATCCAATCACCATTGCCCCAAATGGCTCAATGGCCATGTCAGCACATGAACCCACAGCAACGCCTCCGGCCAAGGTGGCGTTCTGAATGTGCACCTGTCGTTAATAAAGATATAAAAGCAAGTATATAACTGATTTTATTCTTTAAGATCTTGAATTAGTGTTATTGTGGATGCTGAAGGAAAGTTAACTGACCATGTCCAATTTTCCTTTGTGCTCCACGAGGCTGGAGATGGCGTAGGCAGAGAGCACACAGGCAGCCAGGGAGAGGTAGGTGTTGATCACTGCTGTGAGCTGAGGGAAGCCCGTACCAGCAATGGCCGAGTTAAAACTGGGCCAGAACATCCACAGGAAGACGGTTCCTGTAGAACAGGGTGATTAAAAAAAACAGCATTTGTATCAGTTCATCTTGAAAATCTCATTCATGTCAAGTCACATTACAAATTAGAACCTTATAGATATTTAGGATTCACTGTATTTTTTCTTGATCTGGATTGGTCCACAGTTGAGGTCAATATCACTGCACATCTGCATTGTTGTTTGTGTCCACTAGATGGCGTAAGTAGTACATGTGCAGGAGGCCAGTGATGCACCAGTGAGGTGAGAGTCACAGCCAAATAAAACACATCACTGCTGTAAACAGATGACTAATATATTACATTATTTTTAACTTTAACTGGCTCTTACCAATCATAGCAAACAGATCAGAGTGATAAACAGATCCGTCGTTCTCATGTCCGTTCCTTAAACCTGGCCTGTAAAGCACTCGAGCCACTGCCAGGCCAAAGTAGGCTCCGTAAGCATGGATGATCATGGACGCTCCAATGTCAGAAGCCTGTGAGAAATAAAGTGACACAATTTAATATAATCCACTCAGCGAATGTTCCAGGTCACAACGCAAGAATCAATGCCGTCTCATCAACACAGTCAGGAGTCACTGTGTACTTACTCCGAAGACTTCCCCCACCAGATGTTCGTTGACGGAGAAGAGGGTGATCTCCAGTACAGTCATGATAAGGAGCTGCACAGGGCTGGTTTTACCCAGAACGGCTCCGAAAGAGATCAGAACGGTAGCTGTGCTAAAGTCTGCGTTGATTATTCTGCAGAATAGAGGAGAAAACAAGTCTTTAGGAACGCAGAGGTTATAGGATAAAGTGATTTTTCAGAGCCACTCAGTAGTAAAGTGTAAATCACAAGTTTCATCACGATACAATATTATACCCTGCCAGCATTTGTATGTGGGGCCCATGTGGGAAGTAGATGGGTTGCAAAAATGGGCCCCATTTGGGATTGTCCATGGGTTCCATATCGGCCCCATGCCAGTTGCCTACATCAATAGCTTTACCCAAGTGGGCCCCACATGGTTATGCTAGGGCTACCTGGGTACCAAGTCGATATGGGCCCAAAATATCTTGGGTAAATTCACAGATACGGGCAAATGGCATGGGGCCACCATAAATTACATCTATTCTTTAAAGAAATGTGATTTCATTAAAAAGACTAACTCGTGTAATCCGATTAATTGCTTTATTCAAATTAAAGATTTTGTCCAAGGATTTAAAAAACATTTTTTAGGGGTGATGAACAAAAACCCTCAATAGAAAAAAGGTACCTCAGGTATAGCCCTGGTTTTAAGGTAAAATGTGAAAATAAGCATACCTTAAACTTCAGTTAAAAGCCTAGTCCCAATTAAACGCCCAGTCCCTTATACTCGCCCAGTATGGTGACACATTTTGACAAATAAACAAGTGTCTCAATTAGAGGCCTGGTCTGGTTGCCAAGCAGTTTATTAAGTTCTTCGGATGTAAGTTCTTAAAATTCACGGCGTTCATTTTCATAAAAATGAATCCAAGTTGTGAGTATTGTTTTAACAGGATAAAGTGATGTGTATCGGTATACCATTGTCGGTATGCTGGTATTCATGCTGGTTTAAACAAACAATTTGTTTGTATTTCCTGATCTTTGCTGAGCAGCAGTTCTGTGTGAATGAAAAGCCTGTCCCATGTAGACGCCTGTCCTAAACACAGGCCTGATGATTTCAGTGACTTAAGCAAATAATAGCCCGGCCTATTAATCAAAGTTTTATGGTACTTTAAATTGGGAACACAACAGTCATATAAAATACTACCAAAACAAGCCCTTAGTACTATAACATTAACCCACTTCAGCATTAGTGTTCGCCTATATTGACCCAGACTGGATCAATATTTAACCTATTGATTTTTAGTGTATTCACTGAATTTCAGAAGCATTTTGTCTATTAAAATACTGATTATTTTAATTCAACTTAAAATCTTAGCAGGCAGTTAAACTTTGTAGAAATTATATTTGACTAATAAGGAACAGCCTGTTTTATCCCGTAAATGTACTTTACTGCCAGCAGATTCTCTGTCCTCTACACTGTCTCTAACAAACTCCCTCTCTCAGTCATCTCCCTCCCTGGTAGTCAGCACAAGTGCCACCCTTGGCCCGATGCATTAACCAGAGAACCATTGAGTCCTCTATGAAAGGGGTTATGCCTCATTATGACAGAATAACAGAGCCAAAATGGAGCCCGATCCCTCCCAGTTGCTCCATAACAGTAATACTATCAGTGAGCCTGCAGCAGTCGGGGCTAATCCCGGCCATTTAATGTATAGCCACGCACTGCACCTCACTCAGGGGCTCAGCAGAGGCTCATATCAGTTTCCAACAGACACACACACACGTTCACACACTCCTCACATCCATGGAAATCCAACATTCTCTCTTTGAACTGCCTCTTCGCTCATTGCTCCTCGCACATAAAAAACGCCACCTTCTGCTGCACGTACAGGATGGCTAAGTGCTTTTGCATGCATGCACAGTGAAGCCTCTTCAGTGTGTCACAGAACACCCGAACAAGAATAAAAGACAGATGAGTCTTGTGTGTCGTACACGGAGTTCATTTTACTATATTCCAACACATTCTCACTCCGACCTCGTGACATATCAACGTTTTGGTCATGGACTTTCCACGTCCAGATACGACATGGAAGGTACCCTGCGTGCGTTAGTTGTTGACGTTCTGGGACATTGTGTCAAGTTCTCTTCTTTCAAGGTACACTTCAGTTTTCACACATATGCTTAGCTTTAGGAAAAAAGGGTTGGGTTTGGCTTTAGAATCTTACGAAACGCAAACACCGCTCTCACGGGTGACAGTCGGTGTTTGCTGGACCCATTCACCACCCCTCCTTCCCGCTCCACTCGGACTTTCACCACCTCAACTTTCATCCTTGTCCTGCTGCGTTTCCCCCTGACGCTGCCAGGTGCCGTTAAACTATAACGGCACCTGGCCTTGTATCGTACCAACGTTAAAGGACGCCTTTTTTTTGGTTGGTTCCTGACGCTGCAAGTCACTGCCCAAGCGCAGGATTTCGACGACTTCGGAGTGAGACAAATCTTGGTGCTCTAATATTTTATGGATATGGACAAGGACAGGAAAAAAAACATTTACACACAACTACATGCAATCACATGGCTGCACACCCACCCAACCACACACGCACACAAACACACACACACACACACACACACACACACACACACACACACACACAGTTTTTTTTAAGGTCAAAATGTGCAAAAATGTGTCAATCCATAATGGCTGACCCCCGGGATGGCTGCAGGCAGAGGAGGCGACAGACACACAGACAGAACACACCCTCTTGCCATCCCTAAATACACACATATTAACAAACACACACTCTTGTGCGCAACACACAACCCCCATGTATTAAGTCGGCACACAATGACAATGTCTTGCCAATGTGTGCTGTCATTTGTCTCTATTGAGCTGCAATTTATAAAATCGTCTGTCCGCGTTATCCACGGTGGCTCTGCTGTCACTGCTGTGTCTGTGTGTGTGTGTGTGTGTGTGTGTGTGTGTGTATGTGTGCGTAGGGGGGCTGTCATCACTGCTTGGCGCATGGGGCTGCAGAGCGGGGTCTGGTGCCCTTCAAATGACAGAGAAAACATCTCCCGCACCGCACTGGATCAATGCACGCACACACAAGCATGCAAACACACTCGAGCATCTTCGCTCTGCATGCACACGTGTAAATAATCATACAGATGTGCCTGGAGATACTCTGCCGCCCCTTATGCATGCTGTTTACATTAGAAACACGTGTCCTCTGCAGCAGCTGCAGGCATCTAAGTGTATTAACTTCACCCAAACAAGAGCGCGGAGATCCACTTGACGTGATGATGAGCCAGAACTACATCCTCTAAGTCTATACATTCATCGATCAGTATAAAAGAGTGAATGGACAGTCTGTCTGTCTGAATCTGTTCATTAACATTTTATATATTACATTAATGAGATGACTGAATAAAAGCATGGGTGTCCTGAGTGCTTTGCAGGAGGACAGTGAAGAATATAGACAAGATTTTAGCAATGCTGAGACCGTGAGTTCAAACACCACCCGAGCCCTCAGGATTGTATCTATTCAGTTAATTATTCAATTATATTTGATGTAAATTTGAATTCATTTAAATGCTGACACAAAGCTGTCTCCACACTGCTGGGAATATAAATCTCGATACTGAATTACTGAATTCTTTCTCTTAATTTCTTTTGTGTGTGTGTGTAAAAGTGACTAAATTGTCATGGTCAAAGAAGACTGAAATCAGCCTGTAAAATTCCCACCATTTGTAAGTTGTTAGCTGCTGGAGGTGTGACTCTGTTAGTCATTTAAATATCTCTAACAACTATTTGATTGATTGCCATGAAAGTTTGTACAGACATTCATGGTCCCCAGAGGATGAATCCTACTGACTTTGGTGACTCTTCCCCTTGTACCACTGTGAGGTTCAGGGCTGTGGTTTGGAGTGAAATGTCTCAAAAATTATAGGATGGGATCCCATGAAATTAGGTTCAGACATTTGTGTCTCTCTCATGATGAGAAGTAGCAATTTCTGTAAGGCAATTTGTGCTGCTAAAGGTTCTCACAATTAAAACAACCACCAAAGTCGGACATTGATAATGTTGTGATATAGTGTGGGATCATGGGAGTTGTTGTCTTTAAACAATCACCATTGCTGATGAAAATTTATCTGACATGACTCAGTTAGAAATCATCTTCACTGACCGGGAATAAAGTTTTATTCATATAAGTCACATTCATTCATATTATGTCATTAATTCTCAAGAAATCGCTGCAAATAACGTTAGCTTTGTTAGCTTTAATACATAACTTGCATTGTCGCCCTACAGCAAGAGGGTTCCTGGCTCGAACCCGAGGAAGGGGGTGGGGGTTGTGATCGAAACCTAGGGTCCCCCAGGCCACCCCTGGCGGCCGCAACACACAGTGTTCAAGCTCTATTCAGTAAAAATAAGTATTGGGCGAAAGTAAATTATAACAGCTCGCCTAGGGCACCAGATACACTGGGGCCGCCTCTGCGTGAAATGAATGAATGAATAAATTGTGGGGGAGTCCAGCGCTGTTTTATTTATAGCCAAGAAAATCATGCTAAAACTATCTTTATAGGTGTGTTGTTATAATGTTGTAACGTGACCATTAGTTCCCCCGTTGGCATGAGCCACTTGTCTTAGCAGCACATTACAGTAAGACAGATCAATATTGAATTATCACATCAATAGATTAGATCTCTACTGGATTACTGTGTTACAACATGGCATACAAAGAGAAAGAAAAAATGCTTACAGATTTCTCTAGATTCTCTGGAACACTGTTGGAAACATTTGGGATAATGAATGTACAACAAAATGTAAAATTTAATTCTATGCTATACAGTTCAATAGAACTTAATTTATCGCAAAGGAAATTCTTGTGCCAGAGAATTCTTCAAATTACAGTAACGCTAAGTACAGTTACCATAATTAAACGTTCACAGCCAGTAAAACCTGAACAACCAGTGGGTTCCCGGGTCAGGATCACTCACTGGACACAGTTTTAGAAACAATAGTATTAAATATCTGGCAAAATATACAATACAGGAGGTGTTTTCAAGGAGCAAAAGCAAAACCAGTGCCAAATAGAGTAACAATAGGAGTAAGCTAAGTACAAGAGTTACTAAAAAATTAAGTAAAATTGTGGAAAAAACAGATTGCACCAGATAATCAGTTGTTACATTGAATATTATCTAACAAAGGTCTTTAGACATTTTTATTCAGAAACGTTACATATTAGATCCTAAACCTCCAACATGGCGCCATAATCAGTTCAGAAATTTTAATTATATAGTACTTTGGCTTCTGACTAAGTACCTGCAAAACTAGTGACACTCCCATCAGCCTCAGCTGTACTTTGTATTTAGTGTTAATTAGCAAATGTTAGCATGCTAATATTATGCCTGCTAAATATCAGCATGTTAGCATTGTCACTATTAGCATGTACAACCTGCCTCTCTACCTCAGTGTAACTGTCAGTGTTCCTATGTTCAGACCTGGAAGTTTGCATTTCTGCGTGCGCTGTTGATCAGCCAACAACTGGAATAATTGAGCCTCTGCCTTCAGTTTCTGTCTGTCTGTGTCTCTCTGTTTGTCAGTCTCAGTCATTGTTTTGGCGGCTCACTGAAGCCGTAATCTGTCGCTGCCCTGGCTTATTATTAAGCCATTTCTGAATATTCCTCCTCTGTGAGTTGGTTGACTTTCAGCAGTGGCGACATCTCCACAGAACTATGATAAATAGAGCAGCACCATCCAAGTCCATGTGCTCGCTCGTTAAATGATTTTATTTTCTGCCTTTGTGCTTTGGAAACCAAAAAACTTTGGACTGTTTTCTAGTGCAATATGGTGTTTTATTTTCATTGTACTTACACCATCCAATTCAGACGTCTTCTTTATATTGGTGTCACATGAGGTAAAAAATAAGCTTTTGTTTTCAACAAACTAATAATCTTTACTTTTGTGTTGTTTTTTTCTCTTTGTTTTTCCTCTGGGGTTCAACACTGTATTTTCATCACGCTGCCTTGAGGTTTTGTCCCTGTAACCCCAAAAGTTTGCTTTCAACTCAGTGCAATTCAACTCTTGAACTCGTAAAAACACCAAAAGGAACATCAGGTCTATTTATTGTAGCTCTGTGATCATTTCTGGGTGACTTTAGAGTTCAGTCAGAAAATGAGGGATCAGACAGCTCAGTCTGCAGACACTCAGGCTATGATTTAGAGAGAGAGAAAGAAAGAAGAGGGGAGATAGAAGAGGAGGGCACGGAGAGATGACAGAAAAGGCGGAAACCGAGAGAGAGAAAGAGAGAGACCTCGAGGGAAACGGGGCTGTGAGCAGAAAGAGGGCAGAGGATGAGAGGAGATTGGCGGCTAATGAGAGGGAACTGGAAAGGGGAAGACTGAGATGGGAGAAGAGATAGTGGGAGAGGAAAGCTAGCGATGCACCAGAGGATTATCAGCCTGACTTGCACCTGATTTACACCCTACAAATCAGTGGGGATATCTCAGTCTTACTGTATATCTGGGAGTGTGAAAGCTTCATGAATTAAATCTTTACTGCCTTTAATGCATCAGACAGAAATATCACTTAATCCTGGGTTCACACTACACGATATCAGCCTGATTATAGCCCGACGCAGCGTTGTACGGCGTCGGCTCAGATCGTGAACGATAACGAGTGTCGTATGTGATAACCCATTGTTTAATCCAACACATTCTCACTCCGACCTCGTCACATATTGACGTTTTGTCAAGGACTTTCCACGTCCAGATACGATATTCGAGGTACCCTGGGTGCATTGGTTGTTGACGTTCTGGGACGCAGTGTCAAGTTCTCTTGTTTTAAGATACACCTCAGTTTTCACAGGAAATTCAATGTCCACATACAGTCTCTTTCAAATTGACTTTTTTTTTCTTCAACAACAAAGGCACGTGGTTGGGTTAAGGTAACAAAAACACATGGTTAGGTTTAGGAAAAAAGAACAGGGTTTGGCTTTACAGTCTTACAGGGTGCGAAAACCACCCTTGGGGTGATAGATGGTATTTGTTGCACCCATCCACCACCAATCCCGCCCACCCCACTCAGACTTTGGCCTCCTTAACTTTCATCGCGCCATCGTTTCAAACTCAGCACTTACAGTACCTGTTTAAAATTACAAGCCCATTATAATTTCGGTTTTTCGGTTCATTTTCTAAACATGCTTTTATTGTGAAACATTTGCAGGAACTTGTTGTGGAGGATTCAGTGACGTGCATAGTTTAGGTGCGATACTTCAAATGTAGCTTCCGACATCTGGTGGCGTCTTCTAAGCTACAGCAATAACATTTGGGCTGGGACATGAACAGCCACAGGGTCTGAAATAATAGTAATAACTAAAATAACTCAATGACATCGTACACATTGTGACGGATGACCAGGGATGATTGGAGTTGACCATCGTTAAGTCTGTCATGTCTGTCGGCCAAGTCACGGCAAGATTTTAAGACTCCACAATCGCCTAATCTGAAAAAGTGAACAGTGAAAGTCGGAACAGACAAAAATGTCGTGTAGTGTGAGCTCAGCATAACATTCAAGGTCCATATCACAGACTCATCCAAATAGATAAGGAAAGCCAAACTTTTGAGTGACGAAAAAAAATCATCAAGAAATTCATGAAAATATCTGCAACTCAGACAAATATGTAAGTGATGAATTTTAAAATGGCTGGTTTTGAAAGTTCAGTGGTTTTGGCTGTGTCAGTATAGTTTGTGTGGAGGGAGATGTACAGATAGTTTGGCCTGAGGGGGGAGAAAAAGAGAGACAGCGAGACAAAGAGAAGTTGGAAGTTGATGGAGAGAAGGGAAATGCAGACTCATATTTCTCCTCTCCAAGTCAGACAATAATAGATGAGGCTCATCTGAAGGTCGAGAGAAAGAAACAAAGATGCAGGGGAAGAAATTCAAGAGTCAAATAGAGAAAAGCAGCAGAGAACACACAAAGGTCTGCTGAGATTAGGAGAAGAGTATTAAAGATATTAAAAGAGAAATATGGGAATAAATAGGGTTGACATGCTGGAGGCTCATACAGTGAACTGAAATAACACACAAGGTTTGCAGTGCGCTCATGCTGTAGTCCTTGTCTTGTCAAAGAACCACATCAGATGGTGTGTCAAACAACCTTCACTCTCAGTCAGAGATTTTATTTTGTCCCTGATTTCGATCAAAAGAAATATAAAAGCAAGGCTCGACGATAATGGTTACCAGATTGCAATTTGCAACCATTTTGAGATATAGGCAATGAATTCTTGGCCTTAAGAGACAACCACTTTTTAACACATAAAAAAGAGAGACCTAATAATATTTGTTGCATTAGTAATATTTAAATGTTATATGTGATAAATGTGATATATTAAAGATATGTGATATTTAAATTTCAGTTACTTCTGCTTTCAGTAGGCTGACACCCATAAAGCAGTAACTAATGGGTTAACTATTAAGAAAAAAATAAAAAAAGACGTGAAATATAAGAGGCCTTTCCTTTTAGGCCGGCACTCCACTGAGTTCGTTTGTTTGAGCAATGTATTTCAAAGTGCTATCTATGGTGGTGAATTTTAATGTTTTGTGATGTAAATGTCTCGTTTTTTATTTCAGTCAGGACTACTTTAGTCAAAGGAAACTTTATTTCCATTTGTAGTATTATATTTGGCTGTATGACTCTTTTCTGGGGAGCCTCTGCCTTTCCCAGACCTATGCAGAAAGACTGAGGCGAAGAGAGTACACCTCTCTGCCCTTCCACGTGCTTACACAGAAAGAGTGAGGTGGGGAGAGCACACCTCTCCACCCTTCTACAGCTTCTGTGGAAAGCCTAAAGGCAAAGAGAGCAAAGCTCCCTGCCCTTCCATGTGCCTACATGGAAAGCCTAAATCAGGGAGAGCAGCAGGAAAAAACCCCGGGAAGAGATCAGAGCAGCATAAATGACAAACAGAAATGACACTGATAAGTCAGACACAACATGAAAAGGAGGAGCTGGGGTGGAGGCATGTTGCAAAGTGACTTGCAGAGGAAGCAGCAACAGTAGGCAGGCCAGAGCAGTTTAAATAGGGTGCCCTGAATGAGATTTGCCAATTGGT
>JAPZEB010000009.1:20831800-20843570 GCA_029783705.1 Chaetodon striatus
AAGCTTAAAGTAATGGATAAACAGTTGAAGTAGTTAGCTAAAAAGTTGTGGATTAACAGTTGAAATAGTTAGCTAAAGGTAGTGGATAAACAGTAGAAATAGTAAGCTTAAAGTAATGGATAAACAGTTGAAGTAGTTAGCTAAAAAGTTGTGGATTAACAGTTGAAATAGTTAGCTAAATATAATGGATAAACAGTTGGAACAGTTAGCTAAAATTTAAAGATAAACTGTAAAAAAAAAAGTTAGCTAAAGCTAATGGATAAACAGTTGAAGTAGTTAGCTAAAAAGTTGTGGATTAACAGTTGAAATAGTTAGCTAAAGGTAATGGATAAACTATCAAAATAGTTAGCTAAGAGTAATGGATAAACAGTTAAATTAGTGAGCTGAAAAGTTATGGATTAACAGCTGAATTAGTTGGTTTAAGATGATGGATAAAGGGTAGTTATTTAAGTAATAAATAAACAGCTGTAATAGTTAGCTAAAAGCAATGAGATAAACAATTGAAATAGTTAGCTAAAGGTAATGGATAAACTTTTGAAATAGTTAGCTAAAAAGTTATGGATTAACAGCTGAATTAGTTGGTTCAAGATAAAACATAAGTACTTCGTTAAAGTAATGGATAAATGATTGAAATTGTTCGATAGAGGTAATGGATAAACAGTTCTAATAGTTAGCTATTGATAATGGATAAACTGTTGAAACAGTCAGCTAAAAACTTATAGATTAACAATTGAAATAGCTGGTTGAAGGTCATAATTAAGCAGTTGAAAGATAGTTAAAAGTAATGGATAAATAGTCAGATAAAGGTAATGAACAGTTGAAAATAGTTAGCTCAAAGTATTGGGTAAGCTATTAGAATACAGCTAAAAGCAATGCAGAGATGGTTTAAATAAATGGCAGTGTTGGTGAAGGGGCACCTGATTTATCCGACAGGGGAGTACAACTGACGAATAGGGTTGAGAACTACTGACCCTGAGACACATCTCATAACTTAACTCATCTGAACTGACACACAAACATAAAACTACAGTGTATAAATAAAGTCCAACTCCGTTTTTTATTGGAGCTCTATGACGGCACAAGCTGTGATTGATTTGTGATGCAACTGCAAAACCTGTCGCCAGTCATTTTACATCAGCTCAGTGTGCTTGCATGCAAACCCATACAGATACACAGACACACACACACACACACACACACGGAGGACTGACCATTGTTGGAGCGTAGTGATCTGGCGGAGATGCCGTTGGTCCCTATAGGATGATGAACTCCGGTTCCATCCACCACTCCCGCCTCCCCTGGCTGCTTCATAAGCTCCGTCAGAGTCCTGGAGGGAGGAAGAAAAACATACACACTTTATTTAATCGTCCTGCATAAAAACTGAAGCGTAAACAAAAATCAAAAGTGTCCAGACAAAGAGAAACAGGAAACAGAGTGTTGTCAGGTAAATGAGAGGTCTCATGAGACAAAGAGGACTGAAGGGAGAGTTGGAGAGATGTGATAGGAAAGAGTTGGGACGGAGTGAGAAAGATGATGAAAGAAAGAAAAGAGAAACACATGTTCGTGTGGACAAAATATGAAAATCCATTATTAAAAGTATCCAAACAGCCTTCGTGTTAATAGCTCTACCTGAGGATAAAGATGAGTTTAAAACAGATTGTTCACGTCTATAAAAACAAACCCAAACAGAAAACGCTCAGAATTAAATTCAAGAAAGTGGAATCGAGGATGAAAAGGATGAGTCTCTGGATGTTTGCCAACTGCGAGCATCAATCATTTATAAAAAAAAAATGAAATAAAAAAACCTTCCCCTCTTGCCATCTTTTATTGTTTGATGCCTTTGAACAAGTTCTGATGCCTTCTCAAAAATGGAACACGGGCAGGAAACAGCCTTCCAACATGCAGATTTAACTCTTTCGAATCACACACAACCTGCAGCTGTAAACAAGGACTTCATCTGGGTTTTTATATCAGACTGGAGGTAGCTGGGTGATTTAAATTTAAGTGAATGCATTTTCTATTCTGTGCAAGATGAAAGAGGAAAGGGTGTTTTTATGCCTTCACGCCGGTGTTAGATGTGGCCAGAGGCATTATTTTTCTGTCCTTCCATCCACCCCGTTCTTGTGATTATGATATCTCAGGAATGCCTTGAGGGAGTTTCTTCAAATTTGGAACAAATGGTGGTCATAGGTCAAGGTCACCATGAACTCTTCTGTCTCATTCACATAAATGCAGTATCTTCAGAACACCTTGAGGGATTTTTTTTTTTTTTTTTTTCCCCAAATTTGGCAGATTTTGGTGCACAAAGGTCAAGGTCACCACAAATCTGCATCCATCTCAGCCTTATAAATAGGATACCTCCTTAACATCTGGAGTGAATTTCTTCAAATTTGGCACAAACATTCACTTTGAGTCAAGAATGGACTGGTTAGAATTTAGTGGTCAAAGGTCAAGGTCACTGTGGCCTTGCATACATTTCAGTCTTGAGAACAGGATATCTCCAGAACACCTTGAGGAAATTTCTTCAAATTTGGCACAAACATCTACTTGGACTCAAGGATAAACTAATTAGAATTTGGTAGTCAAAGGTCAAATTACAAGGTCGCTGTGACCTCATCTGTCACATTCTTGTGAATGCAGTACCTCAAGAACATCTCCAGGGAATTACTTTAAAATTGGCATAAACATCTATTTAAAATTAGGGATGATTTAATTACAATTTGATGGTCAAAGGTCAAATGTAAAGGTCACTGTGACCTCATCTATTGCATTCTCGTGAATGCAGTATCTCAAGAACACCTTAAGGGAATGTCTTCAAATTTGGCACAGATTGTCCACTTGGACTCAAGAAGGAAGTGATTAGAATTTGGTTGAAGATCAAAGGTCAAGGTCACTGTGACCTCACAAAACATTTTTAGCCATAAATCAAGAATTTATGTGCGAATTGTGATACAATTTCACGAAAATGTATAATAGGATAAAATGATGAAAAGTGATGAAATTTTCTATCCAAAAGGTCAAAGGTCAACTTTGCTGTGACACCATTATGTTCATCATCAGTTCAAGCCATTACTCAAAATCATATCTCAGAAACAGAGGGGGGAGACATTTAGTTTGATTACTGACTGTACTTGGGTGTCTACCTTGAAACTGTGCTGATTACACAGATCATCTGTGCTGTTGGGGGGAAGATGTGTGTGAAGCATCCATGTTGTCACAGACATGTAAACTGTACGTGCAACTTGATGGGTTCTTGGAGACATACAACCATAATTCTATTTTGTACAAGTGGTGGTTTCATGTCACACCAATAATGCTGATTTGTCAAATGTGTCTCATTCAAAGCTGCATCGCTGTAATACGTGTGATTATAGTTTACTTGCTCCAGTAAACAACCCTGATGCAAACCAAATAACATTATTTGCCCTTTTTGAGTGTCAGCTACCAAATTTGCTCCTGACACTTTGTATTTTAATAATGCAGCGAAAAAAGAAATCAACGCGTCTGTTCATCTGAAAAGTTTTATTCTATTTCCAGCTCTTTGACCTCTTTAATTGGTTTTATAAACTTTCCGGTATTTGCTCACATTAACAAGGACTGAAAACAAGAGAACGCTCAACATCAACATGCCGCCATTGACAAGGAAATTATAGCGACACAGTCAACAAATCAGCTGTGACCAGAGAGCTGCTATCAAGAGACCCATAAATATTTCCTCACTGTTAATCTCACTGTTGAAACCCCTAACTCAGCCTTCTAAAATGCAGCAGAGCAATTGTCTTTTTATTAGCCTGCTGTGAAATGATTGCCTGTGGTCATGGGAGCAGTAAGCATAAAAACATGAACACATGCACTATATAATGCAATTCAACACAGTAGACTTGCAATACGTGCTAAGTATAGGTAGCATTCTGAAGGTCATGATATTGCTCGATTGTGTGTTTGTGTAATTTGTTCCCAAATCAAGAGATAAAATAGCATGAAAACTAAATGGAAATGTGTTTACTATAGGTCATGATGTACAATATCATATTGACATATTCCCATGCCTGTGACTACATCATAGCAATACAGATAATATCACGGTATAACATGTAATTAATCAAATGGGCACGCCACCAATTTTACACATGAAAATCAGTTTATCCGTCATATGAAATTATAACTTAACCCATGAAAACTGTTGTACAATGTGTTCTTTGGCTCGGTTTGACCTTGTACACTGGACCGGATCGACAAAACCAGAAATAGGTTCAACTACACCAGTTGGCCCTGCACTAAATTGATCAACTTCATTTCCATATATAGGCTAGACTTATATTTACGGAAGAAAAGAAAGACATCTACCGGCTGTGACTCGTTGTTCCTCGTTACATGACATGTGGTGCGTGGTGCTGTGGTCTAAAAGTTGACCTTTGTTTATCCTAGGGCACAGCAGTCGCACCCTGAAAAACAGGTGCTTACAAATGCTTGCATGCCACATGTTTCTGTGCAAGAACATTGAAAACAATGGATTTGAGGGCACAAAAACTGTGGCATGTGTTTTGGGCCCTAAAGCTGTTAAGAGACTTGTGTAACTGCACAGTTCAGCACCAAATCAGAGGTATCAGGCAGAAAAAAAATCTAAAATTAGATTGGCATTTCTTTCCTCTCCCTTGACACTTTTCTCACAGCTAAGGTGCCATTAAGCAATCCTCAGCTGCTCCAGTGGAGCTGCACAGCGACCAGCAGTCGTCTGTAGTGGTATTGGGCAGCTCCCTGGTGTGAATGTGAAAAATGCCCGACTCAGCAAAAGCCTCCCCTGGATAAATTAACATCAGGAAAAGAGTTTGTTTGATATTGCACCCTTGCTGAGATGACAAGTCACCTCTTATAGTAAATACTGCTTCACTGTTTGCCATTAATATATACATATGTAGACTCAATGACCACTTTATTAGGCACACCTTGCTAGTACCAGGTTGGACCTCCTTTTGCCTTCAGAACTGCCTTAATTCTTCATGACATAGATTCAACAAGGCGCTGGAAACATTCCTCAGAGATGTTGCTCCATATTGACATGATAGAATCACACAGTTATCTTGAACTAGTCTAGCCATTCTAGTCTGACCTCTGGCATCAACAAGGCATTTTCACCCAGAGAACTGCTGCTGACTGGATATTTCCTCTTTTTGGGACCATCCTCTGTAAACCCTAGAGATGGTTGTGTGTGAAAATCCCAGTAGATTAGCAGTTTCTGAAATACTCAGACCAGCCTGTCTGGCACCAACAACCATGCCACATTCAAAGTCACTTAAATCACCTTTCTTCCTCATTTTGATGCTCAGTTTGAACTTCAGCAGGTCGTCTTCACCATGTCTACATGACTAAATGCATTGAGCTGCTGCCATGTGATTGGCTTATTAGCTATTTGCATCAATGAGAAGTTGAACAGGTGTACCTAATGAAGTGGCCCGTAAGTGTACATTTGCAATTAAATATTAAATATTCTTAAAACCCAGGAAGCACCAATTGTGAATTTCGGGCAGACAACGACAATGTCAATGATCGGCTGATGAAGCGGTGCATCCCCAGAATCTGGACCCGTCAGCCACTGTCATCTGTGAATGTCGTGTTTTTTTGCCGATAGGCCAATGGCAGTCACAAAGGCGGATATCTATCAATGTTCGGCTGATAAGTCGGTGCATCCCTAGAACCTGGAAGCATCAGCCACTGGCTCATCAGCCACTGCCATAGTGAATGCCAGTCACCAAGGCCAATACCAATGTTTGGCTGATGAATTGGTGCATCCCTAGAAGCTAAACATTTTTGGCTCCATTTTATACATCAAGATAATATTTACTGCAGTTCTCAAACCAAATTTTGTAGTGAAGTTTACCAACGGGACAACAGGATGACGTTCATCCTGCTTTTAGCCTGTGCAAAATTGATGTGACACAACAGAAAAACATCGGCAGTCAACAAGGCAAATATTGGCTGATACGATGTGTAGCAGCAATCGATGCAACCACAGCATTTGAGGTTTGACAGATACAAAGATACAATGAAACTTTCATGATTTCATGGGGAAACTGGTGCATTGACTGACATTCAAGGACAATAAACACCTGGAAAATATGTCCTCATACTGGATAGTGTGCAGTATGTGCCACAGAAACACATCTATTGTACCCACACATGCATCTCAATTGCCCTTTACATTTTCTGCTTGCTAGCCATTCCATTTTCTCTCTCATCTCATTAATATCAGTCCGCTTCTATCCCATTACTTCATTTGTCTTCCACTCTTCCCCTCCCTCTCGTATTCTCAATGGTAATAAAGCGAGCTGTATCTCTGTCACTCTCTCGTTTCCCCGCCTGCTCACTCTCTTGCTTTCGTCCCCTCCAGAATGCTTAAGAGCGCTATTGTTGAGTACTTGTTGTTCTCCACACCCTCTATCTCCCTGGAAACATCTCCTTTTTTTCTTTCTCTCCTCTTCTAATCCCGTCTCTCTTATCTTCTCAACTTTCTGCGTCTGACTCCCTCCCCCCTCCCATTATCTCTCCCCCCTACTTCGTCTTTTTCTTCGCTACGAGCCTTTTTATCTCTTCCTGTATCGCTTCCTCAACCCTCCGTCTCTCTTTCTTCTCCTCTCAGCCCTCTGATTTTGCACTCTCACATCGTCGTGTCTGGTCCGTCTCACCCTTTGGCCCAATTTCTGTTTTCTTCCTCTTCTTTCTTTCCTTCATCCCCTTCAGTATTCTCAGCCCTTCCTCCCTCGTTTCTCTTCCCCACCCTGAGGAAACTGTCACATAAACTATTCTAACTTGCAATATTAGCACTCTTGAAATGATACAGAGTGATATGAGGACATCAGAGCGCTCTATCAGCACACACACACACACACACACACACACACACACACACACACACACACAATCCATAAATTACTCCAGAAAATAATAAATAATAAAGTTATGGCATACATTTACCAACAGCTTTCACCTCTAACAGCTTTTCACCTCATCCTTCTGACAAATGGCAAATCTGCACCGCTTAAGTTGTGGAGGAATTCAAATGCTGCGTAAACCCCAGATCAGAATAGCATCCACCCAGTCTATATGCCGAGGGATATCTGGCTCTTTCATGATAAGGGTGGAAGCTCTAAGTGTTGACATGCAGCACTTCAAACAACACACACTTTGAGCGCAGATATGAAGGAGGATAGAAGATGCTGTAGGCCCACACATGACATACATACACACCACATGCCTTCTTTATTCTGGAGGCACTTTAATTCAAATGCTGTCTTTTTCCCTGAAAGCTGGGTTATGAAATGTTGATGGGTTAAACCAATGTTCTCTTTAAAAAGTGTCAAGTCTTTGCAAACCCACTGGAATTGAAACTAGGTCACCGAGGTGATATTACTGAGCTAATATTACTTACTGTTTTTGTATGATTAATGGGTAATTTTACACATAACTAGAAAAGTGCACTTAGTAGAGCGCAGATCTCCAAAGGTGGACATCTGGGCTGATCACAGCCACAATTGTAATTTCAGCAAATGTCTGCTGAAATTACACACCGCAACAAGTTCTAGAAGCGCCCCAGAAGCTAATGACTATACACACCATGACTATTTTTGACAGAGCTACCACGCAGATCAAGCTTTCCTGCTAACAGCCAGCAAATTTGTGTTTTCTAGAATAGTGAAGACATAACTCCACCCTCTCCCTCTGATTGCAGGGTTTCACATATTCTTTTATTTGTGGCAGGCCGCCATGATAGAAAATCCCTCCAAAATCCCACATTAAGACACCAAAACCTTGAGGAATAACACAAATAAATCCCTGCTGTGATTTGGCATCAAAAACTTATGACATCTGGAGATTTCTGTAAGAACTGTGTTTCTTGGTGACTGGATGGCAAGTGTTTTTGTTCTGTAAACTGCAGAGAAACCCCCTTATTGACAATAAACCTGTAAAGGTCATACATCCCTTGAATGCCCGAGGTCTCTAGTTTGTGGTTGTAAAGTTTCATGAGGCTGTGATTATCCTTGAGATCACAATAGATCATTTTACACAGTGGTGCTGTTTCAAAACAAGGGTCTCACTATAATGAAATGGGTGCTGTGGGGACTAACATCATCATACATCAATAAAACTGAGCTCACTCAATACTCAATATAAGAGTCTCAGCTTTGCAGTCAAGCTCAATATGTGCACTTGAAAGACTGTTTATGGACCCCAGTATGCAGACATATTCAAATACAATAGGCTAAAGCATAAAGTGGGCATGTCTGTAAAGGGGTGGGAGTGAGAGGTCAAGGGATCCCCTGTGAAAATGGCCATGCCAGTTTTTCTTTCACAGTGGGCACTTTTTTACCTGCCATACATGCCACTCACTCAACCTAGTAAGTTTCCACTGACCTCTCCACCACACCTACCTGCCAGCCTATCATCGGTCCACTCATTGCCCACTCTTGCCAGTCCAGCACAAACCATCTCATCAAGCTAATGCCCCTCACCTGTGGGTCATTACTTCCTGCCAGTACAAGGACCCCTGCTTCACAGACTCTCTTTGCCTGATTGTTTTTTGTCATTTATGCAAGACTTTCAAGTTCCTTGCCGACTTCACTTGCCTTTGACTCTCCTGCTTCGCCTGCTCCCCGATAAACCACTCAGTCTTCTATCCCTGACCAAGAGCTCTGCCTTCACGTCCCTGGTTCCTGTTCACCTGTTCCCTGTGGCTGAGTGAAGGGACTGCCAGTCAGCTCTTCATTGTGAGTTTATCTGTTCTGCTGTCTGTGAATTCCTGTGTTGTGGATTACCTTGTAGTGTGGCTGCGTGCCTTTGTGTGTGCGCTGTGGCATCTGCTCATCATCACTGCTGGTTCCTTGACTCCTCACCAAATCCAACCAACCTACAGTCCTGCACATTACTGAACTGTTTGCTGTTTGTGTGCATCCAGAGTACACCAGAGACTACCCTGCTCTGTTCTTTAGCTACTGGAATAAACCTGTGCCCCTGGAAGCCTCAGGTCTAGGAGTTAATTTTGCTTGCTGTTTCACTTGCCTGTTTGTCTTGTGTGTTGCAAGTGGCTTCATTAGAGACTATAGGAACTGTCGTTCTGTTTGTGATGTTGATATTGGGTTCTTACCATACCTGTGACATTTTCCCTCACCAAATGTAGCCTTACTTTTGAAGCGTTATATAGCCCCCTTCCTCAGAAGCTAGCATGACATCTTCAGGTCCTCTAGTTTCATATGATACCAGTATCATCACTCTAGCTTTAAAACGCAGCCCTCTAGCCTCTATTGCACCCCTTTTTCATCTCCATACAGTTTACTTTCTTTCTTTTCTTAGACCATCTTTGTCATTTTTACAGTACACAGACAAGGGCTATTTTGTTTAAGTTGTGCCAACTTTCTTCATATGGAAAAATGCCTATTGTTAAATTTTATGGAGTGTTGTTTTCTAGATTGAATATTGTTAATCAATTTCATGAGGTTTGCATCCACACAAAGCCCGATGAGCTTAATTTCCTATTAAATTACTAAAACATTGATTTTCCCTGTTATGCAAGACAGAATATGAATTGAATAATGAATAAAAGCTGATGTACAGAGACTCTACTTTTCAAAACTCATAAACAAAAAATGATTCAGCCCAAGGCTGTAAATACAGTATCTGCCACAGAGGGTTTTTATCCCGTGTGGTTTGATGAAACTTCTGGAAAACTCCACAGAAACATCTCCAGGCAGCCTGATGGGCTTAAAGCACCACATGCTCAGCTTTGTCCCGGCTGAGACTTGCTAAATACTGCAGAGTAAGAAAACAAAAAACACTACAAGCTACTCCCCAAAATTTGATTTGAGAAAACATATAAACTTCAAAAACCCAGCAGCCGCGGAGCTGTTCAAACCGATAACAGTGACAAATTTAAAGTCCTTATGAGCCGACTGACTGAGAACCAGTATGTTTTCCAGTGAAGCAGTTTAATATGTGTGGTAATTGCTTCAAATGGAGACAGCCATCTACCATTGTGGAATCTTTGCGCAATTAGTGATCATTCAGACGTTTATAGGAAAAACGATTAGCCTCTGAAAACTGCGCTGATATTCATGCAGCATGAACCTTCTCAGGGGTGAAACATGTGGCACTTGATTAGACTCTGACAGCTCAACACTGTCTTTATTAATTTCTCTCCTCTTACTTTAACACGACCAAAGCAGAGGAGTAAGATAAAGCTGCTAAAACTGCTTTTTTTATATGCATTAATTTAAGTATATCTGACTGGAGAAAGGAAGATTTCATATGAAGATTAAAGACACATTATTCTAGGGCAGTGGTTCCCAACCAAGCGGGGGCATGACCCCCTTAGTTGGGCGCCAAAGAGCCATGGGGGGGGTCGCGAAGCCCTCTAAAGTCTACAGTTTTTTAAAAATATGGGTCCCTCAAGACAAAGGTTGGGAACCACTGTTCTAGGGTATCAAAAGAATCATACCAGGCAGTATGAGCTGCTCATGTCTGTCAGTGGAAGTACTTCTTTCTTATTTTAGTAGAAGATTACTGGTTTACCAAAAGCCAAACAAACATCTTTTAGGCCCTAGTGTAAGACATACATGCTGACGTGTGATGTGTTGAAAGTAAAGATTTATGTATTGATTGATTTGTACTGACACGACTAAGAGTCTAGAGCCATGGCAGCAGTTCTGCACAGGCACAGCAGAGCATTGAGATAAATGCTTCTATCAGAACATCGATGAGGACAATGTTGATATTAGGCAGCTCTAATTTTTACCCTGATTACCATCTTAGTTTAGCTTGTTAGCATCTGGACATTACTGGGTGTCTAAAGGTATCAGACACTAAAATCTGGTGCTCTTTGAGACCCTTCAAGATAATTTCTGACTACATTTAAGGCTGATTTTTTTTTTTTTTTTTTTCGAAAAAAAAAAAAAATTGTTTTCTTATTCAAGCATTGCAGGTATGATAAATATATATGTAGTCCCATGCAGAGGTAGGTTTTATGCAGTAAAACGATTACTGGAGTGTGTTAGTTAATATACAGTCTGACATTCGTTCAGTGCAAGTATAAAATAAAAAAGACAGAATTGGGTTTAGAGGTAGTTTTAAAAAGTTGTAACATCAGAAATGTGGACTTTTTATGCTGATAAAATGAAATGAGGGCGACACAGTGGTGTAGTGATTGGCACCGTCGCCTCACAGCAAGAGGGTTCCTCGATCCCAGGAGGGAGCCCTTCTGTGCAGAGTTTGCATGTTCTCCCCATGTTAGCGTGGGTTTTCTCTGGGTACCCCAGCCTTCTCCCACAGTCCAAAGACTGGTTGGGGAAAAAGGTTGGGGCCTATCCTTGTGTATGACTTGTGTATGTTTAAAAGAATACAAATTTTGAAGATGGCTAAAAGATGTCACAGTGCTCATGGCCACATTGCATTGTATATAGTCACATCTTAAGTTTGCTACTTCTAGCAAAATGCTAGCTGACTAGATAGCTAACATAAAGCTACATCAATAGGAGTTAGGCCCTGATCACACAGGAAGTGTTGTAACAGCTGGAGGGGGCTTTTTGTCATCGTTTTTAATGATAATGAAGCTTTTTGCTCGCTTATCCTCTTGAGGGTCATGGGGGGGGCTGGAGCCTATCCCAGCTGACTTGGCAAAAGGCGGGGTACACCCTGGACATTTTGCTAGACTATCACAGGGCTGACACATAGAGACAGACAACCATTCACACTCACATTCACACCTACGGACAATTTAGAGTCA
>JAPZEB010000009.1:21033410-21051864 GCA_029783705.1 Chaetodon striatus
ACTGCCAGCATGAAAGCACAGCATCATCATGTCCAGACGAACCACTTCAATACAATAAGCATCTGAACTTTCACTCTCTCTATCTCTACCACCTCCGAGCTACCAACATTCTTCCGCTTAATTTCTCCCCTCTCATCTATCTCTTCACCTCGGTCCCCTCAATAACAGGAGCACGCAGGAACGTGGGGTAATCTGTCTGGGCCAGTGTGCTGGGCTATGCGTGGGCTCATGTTGAGGCCAGCCTAATCACCTTTCGGATCAGCATGGAGAACAGAGGAGGCTGTACCTTTTATCCCAAACCAAAGTCAACAAGGCAGGATTCCTGGGAAGCATTGCAGACATTCTTGAAAGCAGAAAAGAGGGGTAAAAAAAACTGCCATTGACCCCTCTCTCTCAACTTTAAGAGGAGTAGAAAGTGAAGTAGGAGAGAATGAAAAGACTTGCTTGGGTACGTGTTGTTGTCAGATAGGACAAGGTGCTTCAAATGCTCCGATTAAGTTTACAACATACTTTCTTCTATGAGTAAAATAATTCAATTTTTCATACATTTTAAAGGCACATTTTGAAGGTGCTATTTCTCTACCTCACCCCTGCTTCTTTCCATTATCCCATTGTTATTTAACGTCACGTCTCCCCCTTTCTGTGCTCCTGTGCAGGCCCAGAAGTTTGGCCAATGACCCGGGGTAATTAATAACTCCCTAAACTAGGTGCTGTTTGCACAGATGGACCTCCTCCTTCAGAACTGGCCACCCTTTTTGTCGATGCTATTTCCTCCCTCACGTTAGCCTGAGCTATCACATGCTGTGTAAACACTGACGCTCGCTGAACATGCCAAGCACAGCAGTGCTCCCGTACAAGTTTGAAAGTGTGAGCCAGTTTGCCTAAGTGTTGCCCATGTAGGATTCGTGCCCCTACATTCTCCATTGGTGTGTCTCATGCTCTTGTTAATAGAGGAGCATGCATTCTCTGAGTCATAACAACAACTTCAACCACATTTAAGAAGAGGAAAAAATAAGAAAAATGCAGAGAGAAAGAACAGAAAGAGAGAGATGAGTGGTAGGGAGAAAGTCGAGAGCGGTGGCAGTAGGAGGATGGGATTGGAGACATTTTGGCCGAGGATGTCAGAGAGGAATCAGTGAATAACTTGGCTTGTTTCTTTGTGGTGAGAACAGCATGGGCTGGAGGCTTGAGCCAGAGCCCACAATGTCTAGCCTGGAAGGTTCTCTCATTAGAGAGATTGGAGCGCGCAACCTCCTGGGAACCGCAGCGCCAGAGCGCAGCAGTCATCAGAGCCCTGGGAATGCTCACTCTCAAGGCCATCTCAGGTATAAAGCTATGGAGATTGGAGATTTGAGTGTTTTATTTTTCCCCCGTAATGACTTGCCACTCTCGTCTTTTGTCTCCGGTCTCCATGTGTCTTAAGTTTGTGGCGATGCTTGGAATTGCTATGCGAATATCCCGCCCTTCTATGTTTGTCGATTGAGAGTGTGTCTGAGAATATCCAATAAGACATGAGCGCAGTCTCTGTACTGTCTCCAGCGCCAGAAAAGTCCCCTTTGAAGGAGCGCAAAGGCATGCCAGTGTTTTTTGTTAAAACACTCGTTTTTATGGCTTTCAGGGAGCGAAGCTTTGCTGGTTGGCAGGAGAAATGACAAAATACAGAGAGGGAGCGAGAGAGGGAAGAGGGAGAAAAAAGGCAAAGGGTACAAATATTCCAGTGTGGGGTCCTCCATGTATAGATCATCGGACCATCTGCGGCAAGGCCTCCGAGGCGGCCTTTAATGTTCCCCCCTTAAATGAGGAGAAAAAATATTTGAACCTGTGTACTCAGCCGGAAACCATAAACGGTCAGGAGCTTTAACAAGAGCCATGCACATGTAATTATAACAATCAAAAAGTCATAGGGGTACACATGTAGAAGTGTGCTATCTCCTAAATTACCCCTGGCATGTGGATCCAATAGCAGACCGTAAAATACATGTATATTTGACTTTACAGAATCTCCCTGAACCTATTTCGCAGGGATGCCCGTTTGCTTTAGGGATAATGAGAACACTTTTTAAAGGTCATTATTGAGTTAGCTGGTGAGGTTAAATTAGGGAACACTGTGTGTGTGGGTGTACATATGTGTGTGCATGTGTTTACATGTATGACTGGCTGCCTGACAGCGTGATTTCTGTGACACCCTCTGTCTCCTTTTCTTTTGCGTATAAGCATGCATGTGGCTTGTGAGTGGCTATATTTAAAAATCTGTTCAGGGTTTATTTATATGACTCGTGTATGACTATGACCTCAGCAAAAGAGCTGGTTCAATGTACATGTAGTAGTACATGTGGCTATTAAAGGTCCTTAAATGGCATGAACAAAAGTCTGGCAAAAGATCAAGAGAAATGTAAGCGTCAGGCTCAAAATGATGACGACAGTCCAGAAACCAACGTGTACAGAACTCTATTGTCCATAATCTATATTTAGTGGTATATTTCCTGATGTGTAACATGCTGTCTGGAGTATCAATCACATTGGTTTTTTAAATGCATGTAATAACATTTTGGGTGTGACTCTAAAACATGGCCAGTGTCTGTCTTTGTATTCATCATGGCTGTTTTCAATTCCATAGTTCTTTTAAAAACGTATTGAGCGAGGTACGATGGAAATCTGTTGATGCCTCAACATTCGAGTCCGATTCAGAGGGCTACAGTACCATTTAATTATAATATGATTATCAATGCCTCTTGATGCATCTTTTTTTTTTTTAATTATGCACTGCAGTGTTTCCACCTCCGCAACAGGAGCCCCAACCCACCCGAAAGAAAGAAACAAAAACATTTATTTATGTTAATTATCTTATTTATGTGCACTTATTTTCTTTTTATCTCAGTGTGAGAGTCTGCCTTTTGCTGTCATTTACAGTTGTGCTAGTTTCGGTTCTTTTTCTGTTTCATCAAGGGCGAGGTTTTGCCCTTCCACACCATGGATGTATAAAGAGAACTGGATGCAGCATTGGAGGTGAAGCCACACTCATTCCTTTGAAAGTTGCTTAGTGGCACATGAAGTCAAAAAAGTATTACTATCACGATTACCCGAATCTTCCACATCATGGGGCCCACAGAGCAAGCACACTTGAGACTTTCAGTAATCGAGTGGCTACTTCCGATTTAGCTCACTGCTAACTTGAATAGGGATTATTTAATTTGGCAGCTCTTATCGACTTTCAAAATGTTATCAGATCAAATGAAACGAGTCATCTCACGGAGCTTGTGAGGCCCAAAAAGAATTATCCACTGATTTACAAATGTCTCTTTCACAATGTAAATCTATAAGAAAAAAGTATTTTTGGGCCCAGTGTCATCACGTGACAGACCAAGATGTTGTAATCCCACGTTTGGCCACTATGTCAAATTGGCTTCATATCCCACCACTATTCCGGGGTGCATGGGGCCACATACACAGAGTGTGGCACAGGAGAGGAGAGAAAGGTGAAGTGAACGTTTCTTGAGGTGAGGACAACTCGTTGTGTTATGTGCAGTAAAGGCAAGTTATCAAAAAGCAAAGATGCAGAGACGCTAACTGCCCCAAACGTCTGAAAATCAAGTTAAAATATCAGCATTTTTCAAACACACCACCCAACCTGAATCTGGCAACAGTGGTGCAGATGCTAGCAGCTATTAGCAATGTTGAGATTTAGTTTCTGCATCACAAGATAATCTTTCATGAGGGAATCACAATGCGTCAAAGAGTCAATTTTGTCTCCAACTCTTGCTTGGTAGTAATTTTGCTAACTAGAATTAATGAATAGGACCAAAGCTGTTTTGTTCAAAGACAACTTCAAGAGACGTTAATGAAGACAAAGGTTTTTCTCAAACACAAAACAATGTTCTTAAATGTGGCATGAATAAAAAAGGCTAGAATCTGTGGATTGATACAACCTGACATTTCAACACAAGTACTTGCTGTTTTTACATATTTTTTATACATTAAATACATAAATAATAAAATTCAAAGCAATAATTTAGTTTTACTTTACAGCCACTTAAAGGTGCAAAAAGCTCCATCTGATTGAGCACTAAAAGGCCTCAGAGGAACTCTCTCCTCAGAAAGCCGCAGGTGTTTCAGGACTGGCTCCAGTGCTCAGCAAAATCAGCAGGCAGCTATACATCTGGGGCTTTTAAAGCAGGTTCACTCTTTATTTTAACAAACTTTTGTGGCTTAGTGTGTGCTCTCAGACATGTGGTTGTGATTGAGTAGAAGTGCAAGGTTTGGGACCAGGGTACCACAGGTGAATGAGTGATTTTTACAGATTCAGCCACCTTGAAGCCATGACTCAGCACTCCTACTCCTACATGGCTTTCACTCTGGAGGCAGAAAAACAACAGTAACCATGATGAAACTGCCGAATAGGGCTTGTGTTCAGCAAGTCAAAACTGTCATTGACATTAAGAGCAAACACAAGCAAATTTGGCAGAACACCACTTATGGCTCTCTGCTCCAGCCACTTCTCCCTAATGTTACTGTTTTTCAAAATAACAGCTCGGCAAAGCGCACAGTTGCTACCCTCATCATTTTCTTCTACGTCAATCCTCAAAGGTTAAGAGCTTGCTCTTTCCCAAAATACCCAGCCAGAACCTTTTCAACATTTACCTCATGACGTGTATGAATGAAAAGGCTTCCTGTACGGAAAACTTGGTGATTAATTTTGCCCCCAGCATCATAACTGTGTTGATTGTATTCACCCTGCAGGGACACATATTCAAGCCGGTCCAGGTCTAAATGAATGGTTTGACATTCCCACGGCAAAGACAGCTCTCTGAAAACCGACATGCCCTCCTCAGCAAATTGCCAAGACAATACTGAAAGCGTTTCTTTTCAATTAAATGGTTTTGACGCGGGAGAGGCCTGGCGCTGTACTCAGGCCACGTGCTAAATTGGGGTTCCTGTATCCTTTGGTTGCTTTTTTTTTTTTTTAAAGAGCCACGACTGAAATCTCCAGTTCACAACCTCTAAATTCTATTCATGACATCTCTCTCTGTCAGAGCTTGATTTCCCAAACACTCTTTCATGTTTTCAAAAGATACATAGTACTCTGATATAAAACACGTGAGAGTGTTTAAACTAATCTTCACATGGTCAGTCCTTTAATATGAAACTACCCCGTGAACATCATTAGTTGGGCGATCCTGGCACCAAAAGTGCCGCTACTCCCTAATTCTGGATCGAGCCTTTAAATATACATCTCAAAGCAAGCATGCTTCTGGAAGCACTTAACTCAAATTAACTGCATCTGGCAGAACTAATCTAAAGAAATAATCAGCTAAAATCACATATCATTACCCTGCATATACAGTATGTTTATGAATTGATGTATAGTAGAGAGTAATACGGCCAGTCAAAGGCCTTCAGTCATGATTATTTTTATCAGTGTTCTGTAACATATTCACCCTCATGCAGATTATAACCACGCTGACTGGCTTATTTACTGTATTTTGGGGTGGACCAATGCTTTGGCCTGAACAAAATCCTACTGTAAAGTGTCACATGAATAAAAACACTGCAAGGTTGTCAGGAAACATGGCAGAAAAACTTCCTAAAGGGAGCTGCCTCATTGCAGGAGTAGAGGGATAGACCATGATCCTCTGTGTTATAAAGTAGGAGACTAAGACAGTTATGGTAGACACTCATGGCAGATTATACCTAATGTACAGACACCTTATTGACAGGTTCATGTCCAGGAATGTGAGTTTTATAGTTATTTTTCCTTTCAATCGCCCAACACCCAATAACACGCAGAAACATTCCACATTTCCACCAAACACTTTCCGTCTGGTACCTTTGGAACCAAAAGTAACCCTTCAGACATGGTACCTAGACCCATGGTCTACTTAGCACTCACTGTATTTCCTCCTTTAACAGTCTGCAGTGTTCACAGCTCCACCTTCTAGTGCCAGATCTGTGTGCCCCAGGGTACCCCAACAGAGGGGGACCAAACATGGGGACGGTATAGAACGGTTCCATTGGTACCATCCACAACTTTTCACAGTGAAAACAGAAAAAAGGGCACTGAACTGAACTGTACTGTGCTGCTCAATGGATTTCCTGGAGTCTTGATTTCACTGTGAGGTTGCCAGCCAACTAGCATAGACTTTAGGAAATTACCAAAGTGACTAAGCATATCAATCACTGTTGAATTATTACTTTAATAGCCTCAGTTTACGCATTACAGAGAGCTTTTTGATTATATATGATTTGTAGAGTGTATTGGCTATCACAGGAAGTCTGAACCTTGAACGTGGTCCCAGTGCTTGACTTTAAAACCTGATGCAGAATATATTTTGCAGCTCCCTCAGGCTGTCCTTATTGTTTTATGGGCCCAAAACTTTTAAAAGAGGGTCAGCGTGAAGCTCAGGCCTGGAATAATAACATGAACTATTTAAGATATTTGGGTGACCCATTGCTGTGAGGGAAACCAGTAAGAGGTTTGAAACTAAAACTCTGCTCAGTCACTGTGGACACAGGTCACAGCTAAATGCCTAAAATGTGAATGCTAATGTAGATCAAATCTGCTTAACATATGAGTTTGACACGATTTCTCATATGTTTCAAAAAAGACAACATGATTTAGCTCTGATTTTTTTGTGTTTAAATCTAATTCCTTTAAGTGTGAGAGACAGTAAGCATTTCAAGACTGAAGTAAGCTCAGGTGCCAGGTGACAAAAACAGATACTGTATAATGGAAACAATCAAAGTTTTTGTAATTTCAGTGGCTCCTCTCTCCGAAGCAACAGCAGCATTAGCAGCATGAGCAGCCTGCTCGACCAACCGGGAAGCAGCAGCTACAGCGCAACCCCGCCCCCTCCGCCTCCACCACCTCCATCTTTCGATAAACAGTACGAGATGAGACCAACTGCACGGACTGCTGACAATAGGAGTCATGAGTCTAATTCAGAAAACAAGGTATGGCTTTCAGTCAGTCTGTCTGATGATTGATTAATCAATAAATTCTCTCTTTTCCTTTCTATCAAAATAATATCAATTGTTTTTTCAAACATGGTCTACAAATGGGCTCAAATGAAAATATAGTTTGCTGGGAGCTCATTGTGTTTCCTTCTTGTTATTTTCTTTTTAAAAATCATCTCGGGGACCACCCTCTAACAAGTCATCTTTTAAAAAGCCTCTATTAGTTGTACTTAATGGCTTTATCTGTGGTTGATAAATCTTTTTTATCAGCCATTAATAAGAACAACTTTTTGGGTCACCAGGTTATGGAAAGTTTTTGTGGTTGGTGTTTCTCCTTTCTATTTGGCAATGATATGGGGTTAGGCTCAGAAAAAAAACATCATGGTCTTTGCTACCAGTGTAATAGTAGAGTTGGAGTTGCAGATGAGTCAGCACCTCCAAGTCTGAGGCCATGGTTCCCTGCTGGAAACTGATGGATTGCCCCCTCTGGGTTGGGAGTGAATTACTGCCTCAGGCAAGGGAGTTCAAGTATCTCTGGGTCTTGTTCACGAGTGAGATAAAAATGGAGCGTTAGATGGATCGGTGGTTTGGTGCAGTATCTGCAGTGATGTGGGCGCCGCGCCAGGCCGTCGTGGTGAAGAGAGAGCTGAGCTGAAAGGCAAAGCTCTTGATTTATTGGACCATCGACGTCCCAATCCTCACCTATGGTCATGAGCTCTGGGTAGAGACCGAATTAGATTGTGGACACAAGCGGCCGATATGAGTTTCTTCCGTAGGGTGGCTGGGCTCAGCCTTAAGGATAGGGTAAGGAGCTCGGACATCCAGAGGGAGCTCGGAGTAGAGCCTGCTCCTTTGCGTCAAAAGGTGTCACTTTAGGTGTTTTGGGCATCTGATCAGGATGCCTCCAGGGCACCTCCTGTTAGAGGTGTTCCAGGCACGTTCACCTGGTATGAGGCCCTGGGGCAGACCCAGAACACACTGGAGGGATTACTTATGTCATCTGGCCTGGGAGCGCCTTGGGGTCCCCCAGGAGGAGCTGGAAAGTGCTGCTTTGGAGAGGGACGGCTGGGGTGCTTTGCTTAGCCGGCTGCCACTGCAACCCAGCTCCGAACAAGCGGGTATAACTGGATTGATTGATGGATGGATAGCATACTATGCCACACAGACTAGCACACTACGTTCTACTGACTTTTGGTTTCACATCGGACACGAACAGCGGGCTCCGAGGTGAAAGACTTGAGATTGTCTGACACATCCACCTCCCCTTCCATTTACCCAATGCAGATTTCCTCACTCTTTAAACTACGGTAGTAATCCAAAGCGTCAGAAACTGCTGCTGTCCGGTGCATCTCATACTGATGCCAAAGGGTAGCTCTGTGTGTCTGTGTTTGACACTGAGAATCAATTTTCAGTTTTTGACGAGCTAGGGTGAGACCAAATTGGGAGCTGCAGTGTCAATAACCTTTTAATACATATAGATTTTGTCCCAGAAATAAGTGGGCAGATGGTTTAGGGTTGTACCGACTGCCAACCTAACAGTTGTTCCTATTGGTCACTATGTTACTGACCTATGGAGCATTAATAACTGATTTATTAACCCTGAATAAAGTCATTTTGTTACAACTTAAAATTCAATTTAATTAAAAAACAGAGCTTTATTACAAAGTGGTACTGTGCAACACTGGGTTTGCTTTTAGCTATTTTGTTGGTATATTACATAACATTTGAGTCCCTTGATGTCAGTATTTAAAAGTAAGGTGATATAGGACAGCTCTCATGAGACATAGCATGTAAATCTTTGATGGTTTTTACCAGTCTGTCCAGCAGGGGCACTGTGGCAAGGTGCTGTTCTCCATGGCTCCACACCCGTCTTTCTGGTGGATGCAGGGAGGAAGCTCCAGCTGCTGATGGCGTATGGGCAAGGAGTTTGAGTGCTTATGTGTGTGCGTGTGTGCGTGTGTGCTCCGTCTTTGGCATGCTGTAACTTAAGACTACGAGACTGAAGACCTATTTCAAGTCCTTGTGACTAAATAGGTCTGGTGCATAACCTTTAAGGGGTTGCAGTGTGAGAATACTGTCTGTCTTTTCTCTTCAAGGCTGCTCAAGCACAAAGTGGTTTGAATAGTGTTTCTGTTTCTGTCAGGGACATGCAGAGAGCTCAAGGTAATATAACCTTCCTGAACTCTGACATTCTGTTTTATAAAATGATTGATGTTAAAGCAAACCACATTAGAGCAATATTCCAAAAATGGTTTGTATATTTAAAGGAATACTTCACTCAAGAAATGAAAATCTGTGTATCAGTTACTCAGAATGTTTTACGCTGAAATCTCGCGTGCCTCCAGAGTGAATAAAGAATCTGGAAACAGAAAGAATTCTTGATGAATTCAAGTCATAGGGGTCCATGTTTAACAACAGCAAAACTATATCAAAACAGATGTTTTCAAACTGTCTCATTTATCCAGTCGTAAGCTCAGGACCTCCCAAACAGACAACCCTTTTCTGACAGGTAACTGAAGTGAAACGTATCTATGCTCTAGGCCAGACTCCATTGACAAAAACAATAATTTTACCTCACTGAACACAGACGCTGTTGGTCTACTGCTGTCGAGTTTGTAAGTTTGTTTGTGTTATTGTGTGACTTTGGTGAATTTGAGAAATCACCAAAGTCACACAATAACACAAACTAACAAACTAATTAAGGCAGCAGCCAATCAGCAGCTCCTGTGTTCAGCGAGGTAAAATTACTGTTTGTGTCAATGGAGTCTGGCTTTGAAGAGAGCATATATAATTTCACTTTCAATTCAGTTCTCTGACTGTCTGTTTGGGAAGTACTGAGCAAACGAGTGGATATATGAGACTTGTAGTATACTGCACGAGGTTTGTGAGAGTTTGTAAATGGATGTTGTGATAGAATTTGTTAAAAGCGGACCCCTATGACTTCAATTCATTAAGAATTTTCTTAGTTTTTGGATTCTCTGTTCACCATGGAGGCATGCGAGAAAAGCTTTCTTCACAAATTCATTGTAACACTGGGTGAGTAATTGATAAACAAATCATCACTTTTGGAGTGAAGTATCCCTTTAAGGACAATAAGTTAAATATTCAATTCACAATAGCCCAAAATGATCCAAATATTTGGTCATTATCAATGCAGATTTAATATACTTGTGTTTTATTGTTACACTGATGCATTTATCTTGATGCCTCTGCATGGTCTCTATTCTTCTTGCTACCTCGTTCTACTTTATTGTAAAACTATGATTAAGCAGTGTGTGTCAGCTGGACACACTCTGGAGTGTGTGTGACTGCCTGGTACAGCACATCAATGAGCAGCTTTGTGGGAGGACCGCCTGAAAGCAGAAGAGTGAGGGGTCAAGGGCCGGAGCCTGCTGAAGCCTCCATTAGTGCATGTGTCCACAGTTTTCAGTTTGGATTGGCCCTCAGTCACCCGTACCTTTCTCTTATTATTTTTTCTACAGAGATCAAAACCACCTGGATCACAACCAGAACTCTTCCCGAGGTAAAATGAATATACCTGCATCTCTCTCTCTCTCAGGTTGTAGAAATGTTTGAATGGCACTCATGTTCTCTTCTGCAGAAACTAATGATATTTTTGAAGTATACCATGAACCCATTAAATGAGAGAACAACACATGAGGGCAGTGATCTAAATGGCACAGAATTGCTTTCCTTCCATTAGAGTTTGAAGTGCAGTTTAGTACTGAAACCATTTCAGTTATGGCCATTTGGGAAACCATGACTATCACCCCCACTACCACTCTCACTTCAGGTGAACAGTTTGCTAGATGATGCTTGTACAGTTCGAAACGCAGTTCTCATTTCTCATGTTATAACCTTCGCTGTTAGGCTCAGAGATATTATCTTTTGATGTTGTTTTTATTTCACTCTGTCTCTGTGTTTTTCTCCTCCGACAACATCTATTTCCCTCCCTTCTTTTTTTATTTAAGGGGTACCAACCCATTTGCTACAGTTAAGCTGAGGCCCACATCCACCAATGACAGATCGGCCCCACATCTATATCGATGAGGACATCTTCACCCTGAAACAAACGCTTTTGTTGAGGTTGATGTTTCATTCTTGACCTTGGAAATAGCAGAAAATAAATATATACAATCCAAAGTCAGTAAGTAGGCTGTGAGTGGAGGCGGTGTCATCAACTGGTGTTTGTCATACACTCTGTTTGCCATAGTGTCCTTGTGCACAGGTGCACACAAAGTTGGAAAAAGAGGACAAAAATTTGTATTAATGTTATATAATTCTTGGGGTCACACAAGGACTGTAGATATATATTATTTAGATCTTGGTAAATCAACAATTTTGTAGCTGACTTTCTAATAATTGGCTCTGGTTTTGTGATTTGTAAAATAGTAAAAATGAATCGCTGTGATACAAATGTGTTTATGTAACATAAACGTACATGTGCATTGATCTAACCTGATTTTAAATCCTTATTACTGCTCTGAAATGTTTGATTTATTGGTACTGTAATTCTGATAACAGATGATATGTAAATTACTTATTACTGTATATTATTGTCCATATGGAAATAGATGCTTATTGTCTATGAAGTATATATGGTATAAACTTACAGTGGGAAAAATGTTGGCATTGTATGTTTCTGCAAACCTTATCGGCTTATTATAAAATACCCAATTTGGAGCCTAAGAGATGCTGGAAAAACAGCTCATGGTCAATAAAAAAACATTTCTGATGCTTAAAAAAGATGCTTGAAAAACGTGGCAGGTTGTTATAAAACAAACAATTTTGGTGTCTAAGAAATGTTGAAAAAACAACAGTGATGGTTTGCCAAAAAACACCCATGTTTGGGTCTAAAAAGACACCAGAAAAACAGCAAGGAGTCACGAGGAGTTTTCTGTGCCTAAAATGGCGCTGGAAAAACATTGTCAGGTTTCCATAAAGCACCCCATTTTGGTGCCTGGAAAGACACTGAAGAAACAACATCAGGTCGCTATAAACACCTGTATGGTGCCTTAAAAGCAGGTTAAACACCACCAGGTCGCTGTAAAACACCCAATTTGGTGCCTAAAAAGGCCCTGGAAAAACATTGACAGGTTGCTGTAACACACCCAATTTCTGTGCCTAAAAAGACACTGGAAAAACAGCATCAGGTCACTATATACACCTGCTTGGTGCCTAAAGAGTTGGTTGAAAAACAGTGGCTGGTTGCTATAAAACACCCAGCATTGGTGCCTAAGAAGGTGCTGGAAAAACACTGACAGGTTGCTATAAAACACCCAATATCTGTGCCTAAAAAGACACTGGAAAAAGAGCATCAGGTCACTACATACACCTGCTTGGTGCCTAAATAGCTGATTGTAAAACAGTGACAGGTTGCTACAAAACAAACAATTTTGGTGTCTAAAAAATGTGTAAAAATAGTGATGGGATGCCAAAAAACACCCATGTTTGGGTCTAAAAAGACACCAGAAAAACAGCGAGGAGTCACAAAACAAATTGGTTTTGTTATTTGTTGGTCTTAAACAGTTGGCAGCAGCTTGGCAGGCATCTTGCCAAGTTGACATGCCATCCACCATCCCCTCCACCTCCCAATGACAGTCAGGTCATATACTACATAACTTTAGAAACATTGATATGAAACGTATTCGACATATAACAGACAATGCCAACATTTTCTTCTGGCGACTGGGCAGACAGTTGATGTTAGGAATCAGTGCTGAGAGATGAATGTCATTTGTAGCTCAGGGATGGATGCATAATTTTTCTTTCTTATGTTTTATGTTTGCCATTGTATAGCATTTTGACCATTTTTCTCTACATGCTCCACTGAATTTAGTCCATTAATAAATATTAATTGCATGACTAATTTACTTTGGAAAATGGCTTGTAAAAAAGAAATGTAACCCCTGGCAGATCTGAAATATCTTGTAAAAATAGAATAAAAAGCCTGAGCCAGAAATGTGATGAAAAATGCAATGCATTCATGGATAATTTAATACTGTCTTTATAATTACATATACTAATGTGTTTCATTTTCTCAGCAGGTGGCTTTTTTTTTTTTTACTGATGGCATAGTGATAATACAGATCTATAATGTCATTTAATAGGATAAAAATGTAAGTTATTAAATAATAAAAAATATTGGTATTACACCATCAGTTTAAGCTCCTGGTTATTTGATTTTAAATACTTAGTATTTATCTAAATAAAGAACCACGTTAAAGTTCAGTTTAAAAGAAAAACGCTTTCAGTAGTTGTTTTTCTTATGAATGACACTGACCTCAGCCGTCTTTTGGGACCAGCACTGAGCTTCTCTGAGCTCCACTGAACTGCTCTTCTTTTAAGTGATAGCCTCTAAGCTTCAGATCTGTGTTTATTTGCTCAGGCAGTAAAATGGCCTACTAAAGAAGATCAGGATTCCCGCGTCGCCTGTTTGGGTCCTCCGCTGGGGATACTTAACCTAAATTGAACCTCAGTGTGAATCCAATTCTGCTAATGGCTTGACAGCATGGCTCTGCTAAACTAGCACAGCACTTCTGAATAAAGACTCTTTGGCAAGTGGAATAATGTGGCCTCCGCCTCCTTTTTTCTCTTTGAGTGAAGTTGCATGCATAATGTAGAACAGGCTAAAGGAAGATGCTCATCAGTGATCTGTAATGTGTGCAGTTTCTTTTCCTCCCGCCACCACTTAAGCTCAGCATACGCTGTACGATTTGAGCCTGTTTCTGACCTGATTTTTGAGCCGTATGATTCATTTTAGAGTTGGACCGAATTTCAGCTTTGTCTAGCATCATTTGCCATGCAGTGTACAGCGGGGAGTGAAGAACCATCACGGATTGAACTGCTCCCGAGCAGCCAGCAGATGTTCAGATAAATTTCTTACATGTCAGAAGTTTTGGTCAGTTGTTGCCTCGCACAGTTGAAGCAAAGCCACAAGTCAGTTCCCCAAGACCAGTGCCTGTTTTCATCTTCTGGTGTCTGCATGAAGTGGCAAACAGAGTGTCTGAAAGTACACTGGCAACATAATGCTTTATGTGGATGGAAAATATGGAGGGCAGGTTGGTCAAGCAGCTATCTTTTTAAGGCAACAGAACAAGATTTTGGTATCAGAAGTGTTCTGGTTTCCATTTGTAATCCAAGTGGTATTGACCAATCACATTTGAATGCTAGGTAAACAGTGTATGTGTAGAGGCAGAATGCAGTGGCTGAAATGCAACACGAAGCCCATCAACTATCGTCTGAAAACAAAATGAGTTATATTTGCTTTTTAAAAATTTATCTGCATTTATATGCAGCTATCTGTTTATAGAGATTAACCAAAATAACCGGCACACAAAAGAAGAAATATTGACCCGCATATCTGCTGCTACACCAGATCAGCCCAAAATGCTGGCCTTCACCCTCAGAGGCTTTATCATCACAAAAACAAAAGCCAGTGGGTTCCAAGGTTGGTCCAACTGTTTCCTCTTCCTCTTGTCATGACCAATATGAACAAGAGGGATATTGGCAGGAAATAGCCACTAATTTTCAGCTGCCAGCTGCCTGGTAATACTTTTTGTTTCCCGAACCCCTGCTAGCAAATAACCTTCTATGCAGACGATATATTCATGCAAACAGGAGTTGAAATTAAATAACAACATTTGTTTGAGCCTATTTTAGAAATGTTGTTGAATTCCAACTCTTACTGTACAACTAGATCATCTGCAATGTAAAGTCAAAGCATTATGTGCTCACACTGTGTATGTAAACTGTGTAATTGAGGCGTCTGCTCCTGCAGACCACTCTGGCTATTGACATTGGCAAAGATGACTTTGAAACCTCTGAGGCAGGTTAAGTTTGTTTACTAGTGGAGGTCTGTAATATTACACCAGTGTGGTTTTCAATAATGCATAATTTTTCTCAGGTAGAAGTTTGTTTGCTAGTCAGAACAAAAAAAATAGTGAGGCAAATGTTGGAGGAGCCAGATAGTATTCTTTGTGCTTGTCTGAGCAGTCTGTTCTAAGACAAGCACAGAGAAAAATGTCTGACTCTTCCCACATTCTCCATGCTGAGTACGAGCTTTTACCTTCGGGCAGACGATACAGGATGCCCAAATTTAAACTGAACTGTTAAAAGTATTCATCAGTGTCACTAGATGCTCAGGGGTTATTTTGTGTTTTGCTGATGATGCTCTGTTGTGTGCTGGTGTTATGTGCAATACATGAGTGTCTGATGTGCAATACTGTTAGGTGTAGTATGTGTTTTAATGTTTTTATGGTGTATGCTACATTTCCTCTGGACGATTATTGTAAGGCAGTAATACTTGTGCAGCTCTGTAGTCGAAGTCAAATTTCCGTATGGGGACAATAAAGTATGTCATACCGTATCGTATTGTATCATATGGCATCATATTGTATCACACTGTACCATATCGTATGGTATTGTATCGTACTGAATCACACCATATCTAATCATATTGCACCATTTTGTATGGCACCATATTGTATCGTATCGCACTATATCGTATCGTGTTGATGTATCATATCATACTGCATTGCATCGCATATTATCGTAATATGACTATTTCCTGTCAACATTTCTCTCATTCATATCAACCATAAAAGGAGGAGGAAACATATGCGTAAATCACAACTCGACCAACCTGGCTTTCAAATTTCCCATCCACCTAACGTATTGTGTTGCCATTACACTTTCAAACACTGTTTGCCACCTCGTTATGGCACAGTGAAAAAACAAATGGCATATACTTTGGGGAATCAACTTGTGGTTCTGCTTCAATTGTCCAAAGCTCTGACAAAAACTGACCAAAAGTTCTGTCATGTCAAAAATGCACCCGACCATCCAATGGCCGCTCGGTTGCAGTTGATTGGGCCATGATTGGTCCTCACTCTACTCTGTACACTTCACGGCAAATGACCCCCAATGAAGCTGAAATTCGGTCCGACCTTCAAATCAGTCATATGGTTCATATTTCGGGTCAGAAACAGGCTCAAATCTCACAGTGTGTGCCCAGCCTTTAAATGACACAGCCAGTGCTAATGAATACTAACAAATGACACTGTAGGGTAATTTTGACCTTCTTAAAGTACACCCCTTTATACATTATTAGGTTGCTGTCGAGATATGCTTCCCTCGTACTGCTTAATAAAAGTGACAGGGAAACAGAGGAAGACAGGAGAGAAGGAGAGCCGTATGTAGAATCAGATAAGAGCATCACATCAAAGGAGGGAATTAACAGAGGAGTCTCAGTGAGTCAGTGTTCTCGAGGCTTTGTTTTTTTTCTCATTTAATTTTATTCTTTCACAGCTTGACCTCTTTCTTCTTTTGGTATGTTTTACAACAGCTCATTACCAGAGGAGAAAGGGATGGGTAGATAGATAGATGGATGGGGTGATGGCGTGGGAGGGAGAGAGGGGAGCGAATGCAGGGAGGGAACAGTGCCAGGAGTGAAATCGACGGAGAGAAGTGAAAAACAGAAAAAAAAGGGAGAAAGAAAGACGGAAAGTGAGAGGAAGGGTTGACTAAGAAAATGAAGAGATAAGAAAGTCGGAAATACAGAAGGACATTAAGGTCTTTCTCATATAACCTCTATTTTCTTTAAATATCTAGTTTATGCTTTAAAATGTGAGGTTTATTCCTGCAGGCATGTTTTATATCTATACATAAACAGAAACAAGAACAGTTTGTATAAAAAGGATAAAATAAATAGGATGAATATAGCTGTGGGGACATTTGAGGAGGTGTTTGTGTGTGAGGGGGTGGCACACCACAGCGGACTTCCTACAGTGCAGCATGGCACTTAGCGAAGACAGCAGTGGGGGAAAGTAAAGGAAGAGGAGTGTGTGTAGCAGGAGTCGGCTGCAGTCTGGTGGGGCTGGGAGTCAGGGCGGGGTGGTGAGGTGTGGGTGCTGGGGAGGAAGAGGGGCCAGCGGGATGTAGCGGTGGCTGGGAGGTGATCTCAGGGTGCTAGACTGTTTATTCTTTCACAAGGGCGGCAAACTCTGCAAGAGAGGAAGAAGAAAACAGAAGTTGTCAGGAGTTATTTTCACTCTGTATGTAAAGATCCATCACAGTAAAAATGTTTTTAGTCACATGTCCACACCATGTTAGGTCTCAAAATCAAACTAAAAGGTTACGTTATGCTTTGAAAAATGCTCAAAAGTGATGTAAGAAACCCAAATTGCCCTCAATGCCTGCTCCATTGGTATGTGAGTGCGTGTGAATGTTTACGGTGGCTCCATAGCCTGTGTGTTTGAATGGGTTAATTTAACGTAGTGTAAAAGCACTTTGAGTAGTTGGAAGGCTAGAAAGGTGCCATACAAATGCAGTCCTTTTATCATTTGCTGCCTGTCTTGGCAAGGACACTCTTGAAAAAGAGATTTTGAATCTCAGGTTTTTACTGGTTAAATAAATTAAACTACTTGTTACATTACTTGTTGCATTACCCCACAGCATTGCCTGAGATGCAGTCTCACGTAGTTAATTGCAAGTTAACAATATCACATAAAATATACATATGGCCACACATCAGTACAAAACAACTCTCCAGAGAATGAAGACAGCACTGCAGCAGGCTATGACTGCCTCAAAATAAAAATACATTGATATATAAAAGAGGCTGGCCTTCCTCATACTGCCTAGTGCAAATATTATTAACCTCAGAATAATATCTCAATAGGCCTAAGTAAAATAATACAAGAAACTGTCCTCTCTAACACCATTAGATGGTGACTGATTTAGGACAAAAACATGTTTAAATGGCACATGAGCTGTATTTAATGGGCCAGACAAACTCACTCAGGTCGCTTGCTCACCAAACCATGGCTTTATAGTAAATCACTTCAGCTTATTTGACATGTTTATCACTAAAGCCACGGTTATATCACATGAGGAGGCGTCTCTCAAACTGTTTGTCAGACAACCTGCTCCTCCTCGGAGTCAGGACAAGACTGCCCAGGCTGAAGAGTCTCTTCACGGGCAAACTAGATGACATCGCTGTTGTCAGCACGTTTGATGATAATAATGCAGATTATTAAAGATTATAAACATTATTTGATTATAATTACTTGATTTTGAACTTACATTACTTCATTACAGACAAATGTGCTGTGATAACAGTCACGCATTACACCCAGTTTGGATTATAAATGTGTGTTTTGCTATATGCAGAGGAGATATTAGGACTATAAAAAGGTAACTTTGGTATATTTCAGCCTAAACACTCCCACATTTTTGTGTCTTGAGATTAATGGAAACAACTACTTTTGAAATTAGCCCAGTATTGAGTGAAACAGGCTGCAATGTAATGCTAATGGGCAACAGAGCAACCTTCAATGCACGTCCACAAAAGTGTTTTTGCTACTGACAGGCTCAGATCATCATTCTAAGTGTCTGACAGCATTTTGGACAGCATCCCTATTTTTGTTCAAAAATCGGACCCTTTGTTTTTGACAAAAAACAGACGCAAAATCGCTAGCAACAAACCCACCAGACTCCATTT
>JAPZEB010000009.1:21053941-21071509 GCA_029783705.1 Chaetodon striatus
GGTTACTCAAGATAATCCACAGACCTTGTTGTGAGCAGTTTCATGAAGGAACTATTTTATTTATACCAAACTACACCTACCAAACATATCACTGTGCAAAGGGAAGCTTGCATCTACTGCTACTCACGTAGCAACACTGAGCTAACAAATGTTACAGCTCAGCCAAGGAGGATGCCATTGTGCTGTATGAAGGTTAGGTTTAAGCTAGGTTTAGGAAAAGATATAACTCAAAGTTCCTACAGTTCCTGTGTTTTGTGACCCATCTACCATCCCAGCCTGCCTCCCTATAGGGACTGCTTCCTTCTTTACTGCTGTCAGCGCACTGGTCATGTGATTGCAGCCTACGTAAGAATTTTGGTGCATTACTTTTTGTAGGAAAAAGTACAAACAGTGCATGAGATCAGCCTGGGCGCTTTAAGCACCACAAGCTGAGTGCCATCTATTGCCATTATATTGGAGAGAAGGCAGACATCTCTACAGCTGGAATCTCCAACACTCTGCAACTCACACCAAAACAATCCAGACTGATAAACAGCACCACAGGTGAGAGGGAAAACGTGTATTTTTGATTTTAAGGTGAACTGTCCCTTTAAACTACCCACAAACATCAGTGTATGAGTGCATCTGAGTTTTACGTGGAGCGAGTGATATCTTCTTATAAATAACTTCCTGCTTGCTCCAGCCTCCAGCTGCCAGGCTCAGTGGATTCTCAGTGGATCTTTTGCCGACTAAAATCTTATGTTGACAAGACTGGAAATCCACATCAAAAGCACGACATCAGTAGCGCATAAGCACCTCATAAGTGTCAAGTCCATTAAACTAACTTTGACTTGCAGTGTGCATTTAATGTCCTTAGGACCAGCCGTCCTGTCAGCAGGGGACAGTGGCCAGCCAAACTGTCTTCAACAGGTCGATTAATATTAAAAATTTACAGGACAAAAACGTTCCATCAGGAGTGTGGTTACGGTTTGATTCATTGGTTTTATTCCCCCTAACCTTTATGATGTCTGTAGTGACTTCAGAAAGCTTATATTGTGATGCTGCTTAACAATCATAATAGTTACTGTTACTAAGTTATTATACATAATTCTCAACTGAACCAGACGCAGGGGTCCAGATTGGTCCTTGGTCATTTGTTTATTCATATTCAGTGTCATACTTGCGTTTGGCCATGTGGTTGAGCTAATTTGCCGTCTCTGTTAAGGAGCTCTCTGTTATTCACTCACTCTACAGCAGGAAATGACACTTCAAAATAAAAGCTCTTTGCCGAAATTCACTTAATTTCAAAATAAGGTGTGTTTTCTGCAAACTTAACACATTTACGCGTCACTTGCGGTCCATTCAGAACGGACCTGTGACCAACTTTTGGACCGCAACCCACCAGTTGGGAACCACTGTAATAATATGTAATATTATATAATATAAACTGAGAGATTTTTGTGATTTGATCAGCTGTTCCTGGAGATTATAAGCAACAGAAATACACGAAATCTTAACACAGTATGTCAAAATACTTGCTGGCATCACAGACACAATGCCAAAGGAAAGTGAATTGCAAATGGTTACTGTTTAAACTTGTGGTTAACGTCTTGAAATGGTTGCAGTTTGGTTAGGTTTAGGGTAAAAAATATTGGGGAGGGCTCAGTAAAAGTTTGCAGTTTTGGTTAAAATAAGTACATTCTGGATGCCAGTGCATTGTAATGTGATGTCCATGTAAGTAACCATGTCACGTAATGTAGTTATGTAAAATCTGTCAAGTAGCTGTCCGATAGTCACTCACTCTACAGCAGGAAACGATACTTCAAAATAAAAAGTCTGTGCTGGAAATTCACTGCATTTAAAAATAAAGTGTGTCTTTTTATAAACATTTAGAATAGACCTACGACCCATCAGTTGGGAACCACTGCTTTAAACTACCTTTTGTGTGACGTTGAAAGCAATCTGTGTATCCAACACCAGAGAGGATCCCAACTGACTTCCCACTGGTATTGTTTCTGTGATGCCAACATGTAATTTTAACACATTACATGCCAGCACCACACAATGCAGTGTCCAGAGGTTGTGGTCATGTTACATGTTTCTGTGCAACCAGGCTGGTTATGATAATACCAGACAGAAAAAAAAACAACTGGGGTTGCCCATCCTCAGTGATGTGCTTTTAAATCTGTCCTGTGAGTCGAGTGAGAGATGGCCTTTTAAAAAACGCATCTAAAAAGGCTTTTTGTGTGGACTGTCCCCTGGAGATATTTTAGTGTGGAGCAAAGTGGTGCTGTGATTAACATCGCCCGCATGGCTAAAAACCTGCACTTGTGAGATGTGGTCCGGCTTTTCAAGGCTACTGGGATCCTGTGAAAGAGAACTTACTGTAAACAAGCGGGCTTAATTTACTGTAGTTTATCTGCAGTGGGCCCCAGAGCTCTGGGACACAAATACACACACGATACACACTTACACCTGTCTGTTAGTGAGGGCGGCTTATTGTATACCTCTGTGTATTTATGAAAAGTCTTTGAACCTGTAATCTCTGATGTTGATGCAAAGCAGTGAGGACAGAAATATCTCATAGAAAGGTCACAGTAATGACAGGGTATCACCATCATCCTTGTACCATCATCATCATCTCTGTGTTCCCTGTGTGCAGCACATAATGCTGAGCTGGCCCGTATCGCGGCTCCGTCCTTCTCAGTGGAAATACAGTCTGAGGTGCCTGTACATTTCCATCCGTTACAGATCACTCATGCAGAAGTGTTTTGCTGCATCACGCCTCGAGCTGTGTAACTATTCTAATATCATCTGCTTCATAGGCTGACACACTGCTTTTATTCGGCTGCTTTTGAAGCTCATAACTACAAAAAACATCATGTAATTCACGTGGGTTTCATTTAAAATCAGCATGAAATATTTATCACAGTGTGGGGAAATAATCTCTTAATGACTTGAGAGGGCTCCCATTATGAAAATGATCATATTTGTTGGCTGCAAACTCAATTAAAAGAAATGAAGGCATAACTTAGGAGATGGTGAATACGTCCATGGTTATAAAAAAAATGTTGAAATGAACCCTGGTTAGATCTTTAAGTGTTGAAATAAACCGCTAACAGATAAATGTTGTTCACCACTATTAGAGGGAGTTCATGGATTTCTCTCATTGGTGTCACACTCAGCTTTGGTGATGCATGAGCTTCTTTTGTGGTTGGGTGTTATCTAGTTCAGTAACATGCTGCTGCACACACAGATCAATACTCAACACTGCTTAACTTGTGTGACCACACATCCAATCTTTTATCATTATAAAAGCACAACCTCCTTCTCTGACCTTTACCACAAAGGTGGCCGCGGGGGAAAAGAAACAATTCACCGTGAAATGAGGAGGATAAGATTGATTTACCCAGATATCTCAGTCAGTGTGCCACCAGCGGAACTGTATAAAGCACGCCGCATTGATTTATTTAAAGGAAAGTATATAAAGACCGATTGTGGTTGTGCTCAACTGCGGTCCGTCTCTGCAGATTCTTGATCTCAGCCGGTTATCTGAAATGCTTTGTTGTTTTTCCGTCAACTAGCTCAGCCTGCACTGCAGGGCTGCCAGCTTTTCAATTTAGCTCGGAGTGAGATTCGGTATCGGAGAAGTCGGTGTGTTTTATGAGTAGGCCTTCTGTGACACTACCCAGGGGTCATCTCTCATCAACCTCCAGAAAGTTAAACAGCTAAATTCTTAATTTCAAATAAGTCGATGTGGTGGGTGCACTACTAGGTAGATGGGTAAGTGACCAAGGAGGAAGTGGCTATACTCTCCTATATATTCTAATAGCTTTTCAGCTGATAGCTGGGTATACTGTCAACGGCCAGAGAAAGAGGTAGGTATACCCTCTACCAGTTGATCAGCATACATGCCAACCTCCAGACATCATAGCCTAAATTACTCTAATTAATCACCCTGAGTTTACTTAACCTCTGCCCTCTAAACAACAATATGTTTCTGTGAAACTGTAGGACAGAGTGGGTTGACTGTGTGGATATGTTAGAGGCAGCAGACCTCAAATGGACATAAAAAGAATAAAGAAACATTAGAAGTCTACAGAATCAATATCTTTTTGATTGGTAACATATTAGTCCCAGTAATATGTGCAGTCTTGGTTCTGGGTTCTTATTCTGATATTTATCAGTCAGTACGTTTACATGCACGCAGTAGTCAAGCTAAGCTCATAGCTCGGTTAATCCATCAAGTCAGACTTCTCATCTTGTCTGAGTATACATGCAGAAGAGAAAATGGAATTTGTGACCAAGTACGTCTGACTCCACCTTGATAGGCGGCGCTGTGTCCTTTTTAATATAGTGTGTATCGAACTAGTTCCGGTTGACCCGAAGAATGTTTAGCTCCTTTAGCTGTCGGAGTATGAATGTAGTTTCCTCATCTGTCCAGATGTATGTCTTCTGCTTCTCTGTCGCCATGGTGTTTGTTTGTTTTTCTGCGAGTGAACTGCTGCTACGTCATCTCCTTCTTCCGGGTGAAAGCCCGCGAAAGAAAAAGTGGTGCATGCGCAGAACGCTGAGTCCGACTCCAGTCAGACTAAGTGGATACATGCAGCAATAGTTTGATTTTCAATTGAATTATCTAGGTGTGTTAGTCAAGCTAGTCCAATTTCAGACGGACTAAGCTGTTTACATGCCGTTAAAAGCCCGGTTTCAGTCAGACTAAGCCAATAATTTGATTTTCTCAAGCTGCATGTAAACGTACTGAATGATTCAATGTTTCAAGCCTCAAACCTTGCAGGTTTGTTTACATGCCACTATAGATATATGGTATGTAGCTGGTAGCTAGCCAGGTTGAGTTTTGTAAAATGTAAACCCTGACGACAAGATGGAGAAGACACAAATCACAAATTTGTGATTCTGCATTTTCATTTGGAAAAAAGATATCTCTGATCATGAAACTGCCATTTTAGGGATCATGTGTGTGCTTCATACAAGGTATTGAAAAACGGATTTACAACAGAATCAATGTGTTTACATGGTCATGAATAACCCACTAATGACTGGGTTTTTGGAGTATCCTGTTGATTTGCTGACCATATTCCATTTTCAGGAACTGGAATAAGTCCTTGTCCAGATTATGAGAAATCTTAATATGCTACCTGGAGTACTCCAGCAGAAACCTGTACACTGCTGCAAGCATACACCACATCCCAGTTATTGAGCTCTGCTGACAATCTGCGCAGGTGTGGCTTCAGCCAAGTGATGTAACAGAATACAAACAACATTCAACAAGGATTTTGCAGGCTGTTTTTGGGATTGTTGCAGCATGTAATGTCTGATTTCATGGCAGCTTTTCCTTGAAAAATTGCATGGAGGGCAAAGGAGTTCTGAGCGAATCAATATTCTGCACAACGCTGTACAATAAATTCAGATTTCATTTGTTTCAAACAGTTAAATTTGCTGTATAGTAGCAGTGATTGGACAAAATTGCAAGGTCACGCAGAATGCACGGGGGTCAACTGAATTTGCAATTATTGTTGCGATCGCAATATCACAACATCCTGGAGGGACGGGCGAGATGGTAATGATGGTAATGAAAGAAGCTGTGTATCTTCATCAGCTGCTTCCCTTTCCTACATAGTGTCAGTGAAAGTGACGAGCTGACTGCAGCGTGGAGGATGGTGTTGTAAGAGTAATATAGCCCCTGTTAGGAACATTAGCTCAGTATGGAGTGTGTGTGTGGTTGAGACAGAGAGAAAGAGAGGGAGGGAGATGATGATCAGTGCTGTTGGCACGCAGAGCAGAGAACAGTTAGGTTATCAAGTGATAGTAAATGTACAGTGTAGGCTGGTTTGTTCTTATAAATATCACAGCACCTGCACAAATAGAATGCAGTCATCAATAACCAGGGTACTAGTGTTTATCATGAGTGAAAACAAGAAGGAGATCGCAGATACACGCAGCTGAAATGAGCTTCCTCCGCAAGGTATCTGGGCTTAGTCTTAGAGGCAGAGTGAGGAGCTCAGACATGGGAAGCTGGAGCTCAGGGTAGAGCTGCTGCCCCTTCACATCAAGAGGGGCAAGTTGAGGTGGTTGGGCATCTGATCAGGATGCCTCCTGAGCGCTTCCCGTCAGAGGTTTCCAGGGGACGTCCAACTGGTAGGAGGCCGAGAACATGCTGGAGGGATTATATATCTCATCTGGCCTGGGTAAGCCTCGGGATCCCCCAGGAGGAGCTGGGGAGAGGGACGTCTGGAGCCTGCTGCCCCTGCGATCTGGCCCCGGATGAGCGGATGAAACTGGATGGAGAGTATTTATCATGCAGACAGGGAATAGGACTAAAGCGATTTCTCTGTGCTAATGTAAACACCATGTCCCAAATATGATCATGACCTGGAATAGCCTCATAAACAGGTTATTCATGTCCATGTAAACGCATTCAATGTATGCAGGATACTGTTGGCATCTCTCCTTCGTGAGGTCGGCCTTTGGATAATACAGTATGTGACACTGACTGGGGTTTCCTTTGTGGGAAGTCCCATCATCCCAATGGTGTGGGAAACCTAACCACACTGCCGTGCTGCCAACTCCCCAGTTTACTGTAACAGCTGCATGAACGTGTGAATATGTGCGTGTTTACGTGTGTTGCCAAGGGTGCCCAGCAGGCTGGGGCGAAGAGGTGGAAGGCTCAAAGAAGAATGTACTTGCATTTCAAGAAACCCGAGCCCCTTATGTACACTTGACAGTTGTCTGTGTGTGTTTGTGGGGGAGTCTGTAAAACGCAAAGACAAGTGGAAAAAGGAGAAAGGGAGTCATACTGCAGAGAAATATACCTCTTCAGTATCATTGCACGGAGAGTGTGAACTGGAAGTGAACTCTTGTCCTCTACAGGAATAAGCTTTGAAGGTGCTGTGTGTTTTTCCCCCCTTTATGCGGCTGTGTCAGTGTGCTGCAATGAGGCATTTAACAATGAGCATTGTGTTGTTGAATCATTGTTTTTATGTGACTCATACACCCCTGGAGCTTTATGCTGTTTTAAGTTTAAACTGAGGTCAACCAATATTGGGATTTCTTTTGTAATGAATGGCTGAATAAAAACTGCTGCTCCTCTCTTTGTGCCTGTGGGTACTAACGTAAAAAAAAAAAACCTTGATAAATAGATATTTGGAGACATAATAGGATTCGGGTTATTATAATATTGGTGGTCTCCATGGGCAGTAGCCATCCATCCCTGGTAGGGCATGTTTCAGATCTTTTCAGTAAGGTCATATGAGGTACTTGTTCATTGACAGTGTATTGCATACAGTAGATGTCAGGTGGCATGTCTCCTAGTTTGGAGAAGCAGGCTGGAGTCCAACATGGAAGCTAAGCAATGTCCTGCTGTGGAGGGGCCAGCAACAAAAGATATTTTAGCCACCTAAAAAAAAAAATCAATAGCAGTTTAAGTGTACACTATATTTAGAACATTTTGACTGCTTTACTTTAATGTCAGACAGCTTTCATAGGGGGAACGAAGCCGTTTTATCGCTCTCTTCAAAGCCAGATTCCATTGAGAAAAACAGTGATTTATCTGCTGGTCTGCCACTGCCTTGATCAGTTATTTTGTTTATGTTATTGTGGGACTTTGAATCTGAACTAATCCCTTTGGACGCCCAACTCACTAACTGATCGAGGCAGCAGTAGACCAGCAGTGAGTGTTGTTGTTTTTGGCAATGGAGTCTGGTGGCCTTGATGAGAGCACGCATGGGGAACTGGAGCCGTTAACGGCTTCCCCGTCAGAATGGGCTGCCTGATGGAAAGAAAAAGCCATGAGAAGCCCTTGATTTAGCGTGTACACCTAAAGTGATATTGATTTCTTTTGGGTGGCCCCAAACTGGGCTGATGAAACACTGACTATGGATAATTACCCTTTACAACCCAACTTCAAATGTCAAAATTTAAATTTATAATAGTATGACCTTGTATTAAAGGTCCAGTATGCAAGATTTAGGGGGATATGTTGACATAAATTGAATATAATATCTGTTTTAAAATAAGAATTGTTGTGTTTTTGTTACCTTAGAATGAGCTGTTTACATCTACATAGGAGGGGGGTCCTCCAGCACAGAGTCTGCCATGTTTCTACAGTTGCCCAGAATGGATGAAACAAACACTGGCTCCATATGGGGCCATTCATGTTTTTGTGCCGGCTACCGTGGTTAGCAACCCCCGAGCCAACGAGCCGAACATCATTGAAAAAATACTGATTTTTAATGTAAAACTGCTTTGTTCAGTCATTTTACTGGTTTAATTCACTGGGTCTGGTTGTTTTGGAGAGGAGGAGGCCTCTGCAGATAATTCGGCTCCTGATAAAAACCTCCTGAACGTTTGGATGTTAAGTTATCAAAGAAAAAAGGCGAGCACACATTAACAGGTGCTGGGCTAACGGCCCATCTCTGGCAAGCTGAACAGCATCAGAGAAACTCTAATTTGTAAAATGAAGCTGCTTTATTCTGTGTTTTTACTGGTTTTAATCACCTGGTCCATCTGTTTAGGAGAGCAGGAGACCTCTGCGGATAATTCGGCTCCTGATAAAAACCTCCTGAACAATGAATACAGAGAATCCTAATTAGGAGTTTCAGCCGGTTGCAATCTCCAGTCCTCATTGTGAGATACCACTAAATCTTACACACTGTCCCTTTAGTAAATTCACTACAAATTTTAACATCCTGTTTCTGTAAAAAGTCCCAGCGTCTGTAGCTGCACAATAAATCTGAACAACATGAATGACTAACAGGCCATTTTCCTGAAGCAAAGGGTCCTCAGTGATTTTCTTCCTCCATAAAGGCTTTTTTTTATCTGAATTGCTACTGAGCTGCACAGTTGATCTTCAAATAAGCTCGATGGCTGAATGTTGCCAGAGCTACCTTTTCAGTGTGTATTACATTGTCTATTGATTTTATGGAGCTGCTGATAAAGAGGGAATGTACAATGGTGTTCATTGTCACAGCCACAGCTGTGCCTCTGTCTCTCCGTTGTGTTTCCCTGTGTTCCGCACTCCCCTTGTCTTCCATGTCCGTGGTTTGTCTCTGTGTGTGTATGTGTATGTGTGCCGTGTCTAAATCCTGTCGTGTTGCTCACCTGGACCCAGCCTACCAACACACCTGGCTACAATCAGCTCATCACCCCACAGCTCAACAACTCTCCCTTTCTGGGGTTATCCATATGTTCCAATGATCCTGCTTTATATTCCCCAAATATGACCCTGAAGACACACTTTTTACTTTTTAACACAGGTGTTTATGTTCAGTATACAGCATGTTCGAAGCACTAAAAGATGCAATGCTCCATCTTGTTTCACAATTAAGGCTACAGTTACATACTGCCTAAGTTGTTCCATTGCATTTCTTCTTATTTGAGCATGTGCGTCTCTTGATATAAACTGTAAACTAACATTGTGAGAGATTTGTGGTTCAAATTATAAAAGAACAAAGGTATTTTTTTTTTCAAATGCAGTCTGAGAGGTAAAAACCTGTTCAGCCACTGTGGAGATATCAATGTTTAAAGCCGAGGGTGTAGATTTCAAGGAGTATAACATCAGCTGTAGGTGGGCGATTTTAATATACTGACCCAGGGAAACATAGGTTAAATACCTGACCTAGGGACAAAACATTGCTGAGAACATAAAACCCCTTGAAATGTTTCCTTAATGTGGCATAATAAGGGGATATTGAGTTGGAGAACATAGATAGGCTTTCGGCTTTCCTCCCACACATCACCAGATCGTTGTTCCAGTCTCAGTTGAAGCCACGCTCAGGGCGAGCTCTTCTATCTTTGAGAGTAGAATTACTCTTGCTGTTGTTATCAGTATTAATGCTTGTTTGTTCCCTGTGCCCGAGGATTCCTTCTTGCCTGCTTGCCATGCCGCTCTGCTGCCCTCCAGTCATCCCCTCTCTTCAACACGTCTCCATCTACTGTACTATTACAGCCAACCTCATAAACTTCACCTGCATCTTTGTCTGTTCTGCACTCACAAACCCGGCTGACATTCATTCAAAAGCAAAAAGCAAACACACATGTGCGCCCATGAATGCACACACACCACACACACTCGCACACATAGCATGGAAAGACTGGATTTGATAAAAGTAGTACAGAAGCCTGGGGATCGTCTGGCTGTTATCACCACTGTCCACTGGCTAATCCTCTGGCAGGTACAGGAAAGGATAGATTAACCACACAGTTACAGCTTGGCAGCAACAATAGTCCTGTCAGTGTGTGTGTGTGTGTGAGAGTGTCTGTTTGTTCATAGCTGCACAGTATTTAACCGCCTTGACTGACTGTGTCAGTTTGTGAATTATAAATAAATTATTTACACGTTTTAAGTTTCTTTTCCCGGCACGTCTCTTTCACATGATCATTCTAGTCACGTCATTGTAATAGACTCTGTAACTGTTTATATATGTTGGCATGAATGAAAACAAAACTCGTGCTGTGTCTCAAATCGGATACTTCTGTACTTCCACTTATTATTTTGAGTGCATAAGGGCTTTAAACTTAACATGTATGGCAAAGTGCAATGCGTTATGAGCACCCAGATGGTGCACTTATAACAGTCAAAAGGTTGAGTGTGGAACATTGGACACCTCTAAGACTCAGTCGTCATCATGTTGCCTACATAGCCCAAGAGGCAGGACCACAAATGCATTTCAAACTTGTAAAATGTCGCCAACTAATGCCGTAGCTGGCTGACATTCATATGAATATAGGTGTTTATTTTTTCACTACAGACCTACCACAAACAATAATTTGAATGCCAAGTTTACCTTGCTAGCTAGATAACAGCAGCACATTTTATCATCAGCCGTGGATGTTTCATGTGTTGTCGAATAAGCTGAGTGATCTAGGGGCGTAGTTATAAGTCTACAGCCACGCTAGCAGCTTTGTGTTCGTAGGCACAGCAGTGCTTTGAGCTAAATGCTAACATCAGCTTGCTAACATGTACAAAATGACAATGCTTAAATTTTAACTCTTTTCCCGCCATTGATGAGATTTTCCATCACTGTTGTAAGATAGGGGGCGCTGTTACACGTCTTGTGAAATAGAACAGAACTGCTGTGTCCAAAAACAAATGAAACCGGAAGACGATGTAGCAGCTTGTAAATTGCACGAAAAAGCCAGCACCAACAGAAAAAGTTAATGTCTGTGCGAGCCGTGGAGACGTTTATGGTCTCAGACTCAGATAATTCCTGTTTTGATCAACATTGTGAATCCGATTTGGATGAAGAAGCAAATGAGTTTGGTGGGACGAAACGGGATCTCCATGACAGGGACGACCACAGAGGAAAGGGCAACAACAGAATACTGAACAATCACTGAACGTGTTTTGCTGTACCTCAAACAGAATATCATTTTAATTATCCATATTATTATTTTTTTCATTTATATAATTCAAACTGACATAAGGAAATGAGAAAAAATGTAAATGTTGGTTTTTGAAAGTTACGTTCTTTGATAAAAATGCATTGTTCTGATTTTTTTTTAATGAAAATGCACAAAGTCAAGTGTTGATAAAATGAAATGAAACAAGATAGAATAAAATGTCTTTTTGTGTTTAAAAACAGAAGGTCTCTTCTTTAGGTTGATGTATATGCAGTGTACATATTCATAGAACAAATTATTCTGTGGGTCTTGAAAGTTAAGTGAATATGATCAAAAATGCTGGAGGTGTCTGGCAACTTAAAAATAAAACTCTGGCGGGGGAAGACTTAAGCATGTATATCATCTTCATTCTTTAATGTTAGCATGTTAACATGCTAACATTTTGTTTTATAAAGACGAAGTGCAGCTGAGGCCAATGGAAGTGTCATTATTTGGTCATAAACAAACACAAATTAAAATTTTGACTTGGTAATGGCGCTACAGCAAATGTCAGGATCACCAAAGTTCCATGTTGCCAACTTGGCAACTTTCTAACGATATTTAGCAACTGTTCAGACTGTCTTACTGACTTTATTTCTGAAAAGCATCTGACAACAAGTTTAGCAACTTGTTCACACCGTTATATAAAAAGCGATAAATATATTATATTGTAATTCATTCCCATAGGTGTTGCACGGAGCTGATTTTTTGAGTGTATGACATCATCTGGCGGCTTTGAGCGACATTCAGAGCTAGTGCTACAGTAGCTGTTCAGTTGGAAAAATGTTGGCAACACTGCCAAAGTTGGGGGCTATCACTTTATCCCACGGGGAACATGAATGTCTGTACTGAATATATTGGCAATTCTTCCAATACTTGTTAACATGTCACTAAAAATAAAAATGTCAATCTCTTGATGCTGCAAGACGAAAAGTGCGGGATCCCTAAAGCCACTCAGATCCATCCTCTGAGGAACATGAGTGTCTATACAAATGTCATGGCAATAGATAGATAGATACATATAGATAGATAGATAGATAGAAATGTGTCTGAGTGTATATGCCATGGTTTCACACTCCCACTTGACAAACTGGAGGCACCACTAAGATTCATAATCTAATAAAGTCACCAACTCTAATGAGATGACTTTGCAAAACACATATGCGATAAAGGCAATCTTGAGCGTGCAGACTCAATTCACATTTGCATAAAATATTACCAAGCAAATTAAAGATGTAAATTCCATTTAATCTACCGTTGAAAGCAACAGCGTTATGACTGTTAAAAAGCACACATATTTCATTGTGACACACAAACAAAATATTATGCGTCCTCCTCATTAATTAACTGAGACTGCATCCACTTAAGCGTTGTTCTGTTTATGAATATTTATAGTATTTAATGCTTTGCAGAATGAGTACATGTATTTTTTTTTCTTTATAGAAATCTGTGATCAGCCATAGAATCAAGAGAAATTTATTCTGAGGATGAGCTTGATGGCTTTCACTGCATCAGCATTTTGACAAAGTTGCGTTACCCTGGAGCAAGGGGTGGAGACTGGATTCAATCTCATTAGGTGTAATTAAAAATTTGACCTTGAAAGATATCTCAAGTGCGCACTGCAACAAAATGGCCTCTTATTTTGGCAGCAAACCGCTGCTATCAGAAAGCAATTACCTTGGTGATATACTGCCTCTGTATCTATATCTAATCTCATTCTATAAAGCAGTTTGTAAAAGAAGGTAAATTGCATTTCTTCACACGTTTCTCTGTCTATCACGTCTCTTATTAGTCTCATACATCACTGCATTTGATTGCAAAATACTATCAGAACTGTACTGTGATGTCAATATCAGCCATCCATTCATTATGTCCATATATGTGCCTTGTAATAAAATGGATTTCTTAAGATCCCTCATTTTAAAACTGCCACTGATCTGCTGCCTTATCTTTCATCTGTCTCTCTTTCCTGTCAAAACTTTACACCTCTTTATAATATCTCATACAAATCTATCTTACCTGATTACAGGCTGACGGGTGTTGAGATGGGAGAAGGGCCAGATAGGTGCAGGAGGGACGTCCGGTAAAAGATCTGAGGCTCTGCTCTTTCTGTTTTATACATGTCCTCCTCAACTATTTTGGGATGAAAAATGGGCACCCAGTTCAGCTTGGGGTCAGTGATATAGACTGCTAAGGCCGGCCCGTATCGCTTTCCTGACTGCACTCATGCTAATCAAACATGACTATTAATAATCATCAATCTCCACCTCTCTCACCAGCCAGACTTCTTTTCTTATGCTCACCCTTTCTCACCCCTCCCTTTCTCTAACACTCGCTCCGTCCTCCTCCCAGCCATTTGATTTCTCCACCTCATTTTCTCACACCTCCCACCCGAGGGACACTCGCTCTGTCCTCTGGTCCCCTCTCTGATCCGATCTCTCCCTGTCACTTTTTTTTTGCCCCTCTCTTTCTCTCTCTGCTCTTAAACTTTTAATTTTCACTTTTAATTCTCATCTGCTATTTCCTTCCTTTAAGGCATTCAGCATCAACAGTGACAAATTATAAAACCCAGACCTCCTCTATCTTTATCACTTGTGTTCTTCTTTCTTTTTACCCGATCTAAAATATACTTTTCACTAATTATTGCAATCAAGAACAACACTCGTAGAGTAGAGCTGCTGCTCCTTTGCATCAAAAGGGGTCAGTTGCGATGGTTTGGGCACCTGATCAGGATGCCTCCTGGGTGCCTCCCGTGAGAGGTGTTTTGGGCACGTCCCACCAGTAGGAGGCCCCAGGGCATCTGACCTGCGAATGCCTTGGGGTCCCCAAGGAGGAGCTGGAAAGTGTTGCTGGGGAGAGGGACATCTGGGGTGCTTTGCTCGGCCTGCTGCCCCCACAACCCGGCCCCTGATAAACGGAGGAAAATGGACGATAACGGGTATATTTACCATTCTAATATTTTTTAAATTAAATGCGTCCTAAATATCAAACAAAAAAAAATTGTGACTGAAATGACGATTGCTGCTGGTAGATTTTATCAGGTGTAGCTAGCTTGCTAATTAAGTTAACGTTAGCTCTATGGTTTGGATAAGAAATCTGTCTAACTTTTAAATGTTCACAGCTGACATGATAATCTTGTAAAAGTGGTCTGAAGTTGATGGCTGCATACATGATGTCATGATAAAAGACTGAGATTAAAGCTACATTTCCCTAAAGTGGCAAATTAGCATCCTCATTAGTTGATGACCAATTTGAAATACATGAAAACAAAGAAGTTCTATTGTCATTACTCTTAATATTATTAGTATGATAGGAAAAAAATGCCATATATTAACGACAACGCAACAATCAAACAACATGCCAACTCATTGTTGAAATGTCACTCAAGCTCTTGTTCAAGTTTGTAATCATTCCAAAAATACTCTAAGCCACATGTTAACATCACATTCCTTCATCCCATTGCATCAGCTAACTAAGCTACAAAACTCAGTACCATAGTTAGAAACAAAATCCTATGATTGGTTGACGCTCCAACGGAGTGCTGAAAAAAGTTAAGGCCAGCTCAACTTTGATTTATAGTCCACCACATACATCCGCAGAGACTAGTGTTGGGTGTCAGTTTGAAGCTTCGTGTCACCAGCTTCCACTGAAAATGATTTGTAGCTTGTTGCTGTGTGCCTCGTGGTGTGAACACAGCATAAGGAGTAGGGCAGGGCTGCAAACATTAGCTTAAACTCTAAGAGCATAGACTCAAGCCTTTGCAGATTGGCAGGTGGTGAATTGGTCTTTTTTTAAACTGTAACTACACAAATTAATGTTACATAGTTAATTAGGGTGTGCTCTCTGGCTTCAACTGGCTTACCACCCCAGGAACAGCACCAGGCTTTAAAGTCAATTTAAAAATTATTGCCAGACTTTGGAATTACAAATTCCAGGTCAATGACGTGATGCCATTGCACCAAAAAGACCTTTTCCCATGGACATAAATTGTACAAAAAAGATTTGGAAATTATTGGATACATTTTTTAAACATTTTTAAACATTACAGCCCCTGGTATGGGTTGTTTCAGGTTTGGTCCATTTGGTCCGATAACATCCCAAAAGTCTAGAAGAGCTGCAGTATTAAATAATTTAATACCATTCAAGTTATGCCCGGTGAGCAGAAGTTAGTGGCTCGGCCAACAAAGTCTCTAGTGCGCCTGAACTGTGGGCCCTAAGCTGCAGAAGCAGAGTGGAAGATCTGGACAATTTATACAAGGAAGTCAAACTTTTTTGGAATCATGCGCCATTGAGCAACGGAGTAATGTTGTATCCAGTTCTCCTTATACATCAATGGGTTACTACTGTGAATAGTAAGCTCGTTAGAAATGTTAACCTTCGATACTCTCCAAGTTTGCCTCTCTTTTTGCCCATTTTACCTCAGGGGTTGAATTAAACAAAAAGTTTGTAGACTTTGGATGTGGGTATAATGTGAAATCAATAGCTAGACTAAGATGTGCAGAGACCCAGGAAACCTCTATGGTCCGCTATGCAGACTACACTCTGCAAAGAAAGAATATGCAAGGGGCCTCATTGCTCTTTATCGTTAACCTCAACAATAAAACACTCTGGCACAGTCAGGCTATATATCCCTCTGGGACAGTACAGCGCTCCCTACCCAGGAATCCTCCCTGAGGCTTACTTATAGTTGCAAAGTGATTATAGATCACAGCAAGCATCAGCTGTTTCCACCAGTGGTTTCACTGAGGTGCCTCTCACACTGACCTTCAGGAAGCGTTTGGTTTTGAGAAACAGATACAAGACTTAAGGGCTACTGTCTGTACACGCAAGCCATAAACAAGTTTTCTTGGGATGGATGGATTGATGTGTTCCTGAGTCTCTGTTTGTGTTGTGAATGTTTGCAGCCTTGGACTGCGGAGAATGGCGTGAATGTGTATGAGCTATTAAAAAGGAACGAGTGTTCTCCGCTGTGGAGCAACTTTTAACAACAGCTGGTACCTCGGTTACTGACAAGGTACTGTATTTATGAGACAGCTATCAATTTTATGATAGATGTTTTATTGATATTGGATTTTTTTTTTTTAGCCAGAATCATCTTGAAGGTGGCAGAGATTTATTGTCTTTGTAACTTAATCATGAAATGTTTTATAGAAGCTCTTGCATGCCGGGGACTGTCCTCACTAGAAAAATGACAGGATAGGTCACTGGAGCAAATACTTAAGATGACTTAAGATGATGTTTACTGACAAAGCCATCTCAATGTTTGAGTAATGATTGGCTTGTCTCAGGAGCCTCAACCACTGACTGTATAATAAAAGATGGACAACATTAAGGCTCCCCAAAACATCAAGATCACCCACTAATGGCTGACTGCAGTATAGGTCATAAACCTGGCCCCCTCCATGTTACTAGATGGGATATAGGGCGATCTAGAAAAACACTTGGTTGTGCTTGGCCATGCTCAGCGGCTGTTAGCCTGTAATGTGCCAGCTCTATGAACCCAATGATGCGGAGGCAGCACCGATCATTCGGGTCATTTCATACTGCAGAAAAAGAGCTTTTTTGGCTTCATGCACCACTGAGCAACTTTCATAGGAATGAACGGGAGCTTGACACAGCTTCTGAATTAAAATCTCTTACTACATCCATGGCTTAGACTCTGGCTCCAAATGACGTCACCAGCGTATGATGGTAGTGGCCGTAGTCAGGATATTTTGGCTTCACTTTTGTACAGTGGGAGGAAATAGAGACACATCATCCATCTTTATATGCACTCATTGGTCTCAACTACAGTATCTCAAAAAATGTTCACGCAAGTTATTTTGGGAACAATCACATGGGTTATTTTGCTACACATTTGTCATTAAGGTATGAGGACTGGTTGATCTGCGTGGCTCTATGAAACGTACATTTCATTCTCTCCTGTTCTCTTTGTCTCTTTCTGTCCTCTGCTCTGTATTCCCCTTGGCATAACTGCACAGGGACCTCACTCCCAGTCCAATTCACAAACCTTCCCTTCAAAGTCCTAAATCTTTTTAACTATTCCATGTCCTTTTTCTTTCATCTCTTATCTAAATTTGATGCAACCTTGTTACAAGTGTTCTCTCCTTCTTACTATGCATTTGCTCGTACTGTCGTCTAAATTTATAAGGGCCGCAGAGGGGGTTGCCTTGACACCATGACGTCCCAGGG
>JAPZEB010000009.1:21102658-21112754 GCA_029783705.1 Chaetodon striatus
AGTCCACCGGTCCAAATCCCACCGACACCGGTCTGCAATTTCTCCTACAGTGGTTCACCACACTTCCCTAAGCACAACAGCATCTGTACTGCACAGCTACACACTCACACTCACACACACACACGCACGCACGCACGCACACACACACACGCACACACACACACACACACACACACACACTTTTCTCTCTCTCTTTCTCTCCTTTCTTTCTCCTTCTCACACACTGAAATAGCCATCTGTCCCTCCTCTTCTCTTCCTCTTCCTTTTCCAATAATACGCAGACATAGAAAACTACTCTCTCTCACACAAAACCCAAATCCACACTGTGAGGTCTCCTCCCAGAGGAGCATTATATCACACCTGGGTATTTCACACTCCACAGAGCTCCACCCTCGTTAAATTACTGATTTCCCATGAAATCAGGAGAGGATATGCTACCATGCATCATGCCTGACTTTTATATCTAATGGAGAAGTGGTGATAAAGTTTATGGGGACGTATGATGTGTGAGTATAAGAGTGGAGAAAGATGGGCAGGAGGAAAGGTCCAGAGGGGCATGTGAATGGTTTAAGTATAGCCGGTATAGAAAAGGGAAAGAATAGGATTTTTTAACAATAATGGCTTCTTAGTTTTATGGTCTCCTCTGTATCGAGGTGGATTAAAATACTTGCCTCTCTTCCACTCTCTCATGTGTCACTCTCTCTTTCTCAAATTAGCTCTTAAATGGGTCAAACTTTTTCTCCATTTCCTTGTCTATGATACGTACTTGCGGTGTACCTCAAGAATAGATTCTGGGCTCTGTTCTTTTTTCTGTTTACTTGCTTTCCCATGGTCAATACATTGTTTTGTGTATATGCAGACGACGCACAGTTTTATCTTCCTGACAACCCTGCTTGTTTGTGAAGTTTGGTTGCCCTAAAGAATTGACCTGAAGATGTTGGATGATGGGTAACTTTCTCCATTTTAACGAGGATGAGATTGAGAGAACAGTTTCCTCACCCAGTCTGAATCAAACCTATTCCGGTCTTGAATTATTACAACTTGCATTCAGTGAAAATGCAACAAATCATCTCCAATTGGTCCTAAATGAAGTTGCTATCACATTAACCCAATTTTAACAACATTTCATTAGCTTCCCATTACATTTGTGTGTTACTAAATGGTATTCTTAATTACCTTTGTATGGCAACGTAATCACTGCGAGGTCTTTGTTCAGAGATGTTTCTTTCAGGTAATGGAACGTGACATTCTTGTACTGTATTGACTTTACAAGGAGATGGTTGGGAATTGAAATGTCCTGATCAAATTTTTTTTGCCCCCATCGCAATCCCAGTCATTTAATTTTGAGTATCTGCTGCTACTGAGTCCCAATCCAATACTTGTATTTTCCTAGAATACCATGTGTTATAGATGACAGCAAAACACAAGAGACTCCACTTGGAGCTGAAATGACATGGGCACTTATAACTTTGGGAAACAATATAAATACATAGTCTCATACTGCATTTTGCTGTTGTTTATGGCACGTAGAGGAGAGACGGAGAGTTGGAGAGTTGACGATGATTGCACTCATTGCATTGCTGCGCATGAAAGCTTCACGAGCTGTTCGACAGCTGCTGTAAAAACGAAGGATCAGATGTGATTCAGCTCTATATATAGCTAAGTATAGCTGATCCCGATTGGGATCGGATCGGATGAGGAAATCATGAATTGGGGATGATGGTGAGTGTACAAAGTGCACACCCTATTGCAAGATTGCCTATTTCGGTGAAAAAAACAACTGAAATACGTTGTCAGAGAATGTTTTGCGAATACATTCAGTATCAACAATTTTGCGAGGTACATTAATTAGCAACTATTAATGTTAAACTGCTAACAATTATTTCCTCATTATGTTAATAGAAACCATAATTGACTCTGCATTAAGGTTCCCAGAAAACATATTTGTGGTTTCAAATTCAGTTTGTAGAAACGTAATTTTTTTTTAGGAGACAGGGCTGGTTCTCAAGACCATTAAAATTATATTACTCACTTATAAGGCTCAAAGCTATATCTCTGACCTCTTGTGCTCATTCAGTCAAGTCAAGTTTCTAACTTCAGATTTGAAACAATGACCATGTAGTTTTTGTCATGGCACAATCTGCACCACTGTCTGTATTTTCTTTTAAACATTAGTTAAAAACACACTTTTTAAAAATTAGTATGACTTCATACCTCCAGGACAATATTACACTCCTTTTTTTATTTATTATTTTATCAAATCTATCCAGTTTTAAGTTTAAGCTGTGCCAACAGCATGACTCTAGGGATGGAAATGTCACTCAGTCCATTGTTTTGGTCCAGACTAAAATATCTAATCAACTATTAGATGAATTGCCTTGACATTTTGTACAACCATTCTTAATCTCCAGATTCCTTCTGATTTTGGTTATGACCTGACATCTCCTCCAGCACCACAATAAGGTTGGCATTTACAGTTCAAAGAAAAATATCTCGACAAGTATTGGACGGACTGCTGTGAACTTTGCTACAAATATACAAGATACCTAGAGGATAAATTGTAATGACTTTTCCTCCAGCGCCACAGCAGGTCAAAGTTTTTTCTTTATAACATCTACTTTCATCTATACTCCTAAACTTCTCATCAGATATCGGCCTTAATTTTCTCATCTGTCTTTCTGTCTCTAAATTGCGACCTGAGAAAGTATCTTAAGTTACCCCATCTCTCCTCCACCCTTTCTTACCTCAGTCTTTCTCTCTCCTTCATCACCTCCCTGCCCTTCAAGTCTAACGCACCAACAGCTCTCCATCCCCTCCCCTCCCCAAACAAATGTCACTTTCTAATTGGCCTGCCTTGGCGAGGCAGGAGAGCATCGCTGTTTGGACAGCTGTTAATCTAAGAGGGTTGACGGTGGCAGAGGGATTGTGCCAGTGACGGTGGCGGGGAGAGGGATGACAATCTGGAACAGCACTGAGAATGACGCAATGAGGCAGAAAGACTTAAAAGAAGAAAAAAAAGAAGTTTGAGTCTGGCGCAAAATCACCACTCGCGCCACAGTCTGTCCACACATCTGTCATTGTGACATTCTGTTGTGGCAATGAGAAAAAAAAAATGGAAGCACAAATTAAAATGCAGTGTCACTATACATCTCTCACCATCTGCACGTTCCTGTACAGTACAGACCGTGTAGGTAATATTAATGTACAAGCGCATACCCTGCAGTTTCATTCAAGCATCTGCTCCGAAGCCTCAGCATCACCCTCACAGGAATGTAATGGGTTTTCACCCCTCCTCATTCTTTCTTTCACACACATACACACACAATGAAGCACACACAGACACACAGCGCTCGGGGAACCAATCACCATCGCCTGTTTTCAGGTCCTGTTTGTGAATGGGATTTTTTACGGGAGAGGAGGAGGCAGGCACCGCTGCATTTGTAGGCATGCAACTGCTACACCGGGGAAACATCAGCATCCCATTTCTGAATTATTTCTCTCCCTCTGTGTCGGCCGCTCTCTAATCCATTTTTTATGTCTTTGGATTGTTTTTTCTCACGCCCTCATTTCCATTTTTGGTTTTCTTTGCATCTTCTTGAACTCTGTCTGACTCTGTCTTTTTTGATGCAGCAATTGATTGTGACTGCTGCATCAGAAAAGCCTTTCTTTTTCCATGCTTTGCTTCCACTTTTCCTCTGACACACCATCACCGTCATCATCATCATCATCATCTTCATTGCCTCTTTTACATCTTTCCCACTCTCCTGTCAGTCTCCCATATACTGCAGAACAGCTGGCTTTCTCCACTACCCTTATTCTCTTCTTTTCAGCAGTCATCCCATCTGCCTCCTAAAGCAGCAGCTGATGCATGTAAGGTTAATGACCACCAGCACACACTGACACACACACACACACGCTGTAGACACTTACCTCCAGTGACAGGGTCTTCGTCCCGAGTGCTTCTGAATCCTCAGTAGTTGGAGGAAGAGCGGCAAGCCTGCGAGCTTCTGGCGGCTGGAGAGAAGTGGAGGACAGAAAGAGAGAAAGAGACAGAAAGAGGGAGAGAAAGAGAGATAAAAGACAAGAGACAGCAGAGAGAGTGAGAGGTATAAAGAGAGAGAGAGAGAAAGTGGACTAGAGCAGGCGGGCTGTGCGATCCAAGAGGAGGAGGAGGAGGAGGGTGCTCCGGCTGGCTGGAGGTGAGATGAAGGGGAGAAAGGGAGAGGGAGGGAGAGATAAAGGAAGAGGGAGGGAGAGAGTGAGGGTGCGCTGGATTGGGATAGGAGGGGATTGTGTGATGTTTGAGAGGAGGAGGAGGGATTGCAGGGAACGGAGGGTGAGGAAAGTTGGAGCGAGGAGGGAGGAAGGAAGGGTAAGGATGCAGAGACAGGAGAAAGGGAGGAAAAGGTGGTTAGAGGGGACAGAGAAGGGGTTTATATAGGAAAGAAGGCAGAGAGCAGAGAAACAGGTATGCTGTAATCCAAAGGGCTTCAATTTATTGGCAATAAGTGAAACCATCACACCTCACAACTCTCTCTTTACTCCATTACAACTGTAACCTTTCACAGCCGCCAAAATCACAAGTACAACTCATGTCAGGCCGTCACATGCCGCCCGTCTCCTGGAGACAATCAGTTTGAGAGTGAAGAAAATGCCCTTCGATCCATTAAATCACACTGTAATCCAATCCTGTGTTGGTGTGTTGCAGTACAGATACTGCAATTAACTTTGGAGCAATAACTTACAGGAGCCGGTGACAAAGGGGCCGGGTGAGAGAAAAAACAGAGCGGGAGAGGTAAGAGACGGTGAAGGAAGAGGAGCTGGCTGAGTTTTGTGAGGGCTGGAGACAAAAATGGAATCGGGGGAACATGGCATGCTAAGAAAAGGATGCAGTGATAATGACAGAGGGCATTAGACAGGACATGTGGAGAGTGGAGGAAGAGGAGCAGATTGGCCTCTGGCTAAATGCACTCAGGGATGAAAGAATGTTGAAGAAGAGAGGAGGAAGGGAAAGAAAAAAGGAGGCTGAATGGAGGATGGTGATATTGTGAAAATCCACTGATCTGTCATGTGCCTTTCAGAGTGTTTAGGAAGGGTGATGTGCATGGTAACGTATAGTATGTAACCTAGAAACACTTTAGAGTCATGAAAGAACAGGCCCCCGGGCACAGACAAGTAAAAGGCCCCCTATCCCTCCTATATAGGAGCAAAAAACCCAGGCTGAAATTGATGCAAACGCTGCATGTTTGTCATCATTTTGCACCTTTTTTTGAGTCATTTTCCATCTGTATGTGATTGTTGTTTGTCTCTTTATGATGGCTTTGCATGTGTTTGGTATTTTGTGTTTGTAGTCTTTTGTTTTTATGCTCCTTTTTTGTCTCTTCACAGTCATTTTGTGTCCTTTGTAGTCATTTTGCACCTTTCTGTGCTCATTTTGCACCTGTATGTGATTGTGTCTTGTCTCTTTATGGTTGTTTTGCATCTCTTTGTAGTTATTTTGCATCTCTGGTATGGGTTTGTAGTTATTTTTTGTCTCTTTGTAGTTATACTTTTTTAGTCATTTTGCATCCGTTTGTGATTGTTTTTTGTGTCTGTATGGTCATTTAGCATTTCTTTTGAAATTGTTTGGTATTTTGTGTTTGTAGTCTTTTGTTTTCTTGCTTGTGTTTTGCCTCACAGTAGTCATTTTTCATCTCATTGTGGACATTTTGCATGTGTTTGGTATTTTGCGTTTGTAGTCTTTTGTATTTGTGCCTGTTATTTGTGTCATTTGCAGCTTTTTTTGTTGCCGTTTTGCATCTGTTTTTGATTGGAGTTTTTTGTCTCTCTATGGTTGTTTTCCATCTCTTCGTAGTCATTTTGTATTTTTCTGGTATTTTGTGTTCGTAGTCTTTTTGTTTTGTCGTTGTTTTCTTATAGTAGTTTTGCATTATTTCTATATTTGTATTCACTTTATTTTTCTTTGTGGTCATTTTGCATCTTATTTTATTTTATTCATCATTTGCATCCCTTCGGTGTGATTTTTTTCTCTCTTCGTCATCATTTTTGTCTCTTTGTAGTCATTGATATTCATTGACAGGATCTCAAGGCTCTGCCAGGGGGGAGGAGGGGGTCCGGTCTGGTGACCTCAGAGTTGCATTTCTGCTTTTTGCAGATGATGTGGTTCTGTTGGCTTCATCACACCGTGACCTCCAGAATTCACTGGGGTGGTTTGCAGCCGAGTGTGAAGCAGTCAGGATGAGAGTCAGCACCTCCAAGTCTGAGGCTATGGTTTTCTGCCGGAAAAAGGTGGATTGCCCCCTTCAGGTTGAGAGTGAGTTGCTGCCCCAAGTGAAGGAGTTCAAGTATCTTTGGGTCTTGTTCACGAGTGACTGTAGAATGGAGCGTGAGATGGATTGGTGGTTTGGTGCGGCATCTGCAGTGATGCGGGCGCTTTGCCGGACTGTTGTGGTGAAGACTGAGTGAGAGAGTTCGATTTAGTGGTCCATCTCTGTCCCAACCCTCACCTATGGCCATGAGCTCTGGGTAGTGACGGAAAGAATAAGATCATGGATACAAGCAGCAAAAATGAGTTTCCTCCATGGGCTCAGCTTTAGTGATAGAGTGAGGAGCCCAGACATCCAGAGGGGGCTCAGAGTAGAGCTGCTGGTCCTTTGCATAGAAAGGGGTCAGTTGAGGTGGTTCGGGCATCTGATCAGGATGCCTCCTGTGTGCCTCCCGTTAGAGGTCTTCCAGGGACATCCCACTGGTAGGAAGCCCTGGGGCAGACCCAGAACACGCTGGAGGGATTACATATCTCGTCAGGCCTGGGAACGCTTTGGGGTTCCCCAGCAGGAGGTGGAAAGTGTTGCTGGGGAGAGAGGCATCTGGAATACTTTGCTCAGCCTGCTGCCCCCGTGACCTGGCTTCGGATAAGTGGTTGAAAATGGATGGATGGATGGAATCATTTTGTTTTATAATCATTTCATTGTGGTCTTTTTGTGTTTTTGCTGTCATGTTGTGTCTTGTCTTGGATCTTTTTGTGGTTGTCGTGCATTATTTTGTAGTTGCTTTGTCTCTTTGTAGTCAATTTGTGTCTTGTGGTCATTTTGCATTTTTTTGTAGTCATGTGCATCCTTTTGAGTGTTTTTTATTTCTTTAGTTGTCATCATTTTCTGTACCTTTGAAATCATGGCGTGGGTCTTTGCACCTGTTTTGTTTTTAAAGTCATTTCTTTGTGGTCGTTTTGCATCTTTGTTGTCATTTGCTTCTTTTCTCATGTCTTTCTGTGGTTGTTTTGCCTCTTTTTTTTTTAGTCATTCTATGTCTCTCACACTTCATTGACTTTTCAACAAGCAATGTTAACAGTCACTTCAAAAAGAGGCTCTGTCTGCCTAAGCCGGGTAGGCCCGTTCGGTAATCCATCCATGATTACAGAGTGGTGAAAGAAATCCTGTGAGGTGTTGAATTGTGTGCAATTATAAGCTTGTGTGTTTTCTTTTTGCATATTTATGTGGCCATGTCTGTGACTGTTTTACCTTTGCAGGCGTATGTATCCTCGAATGCACTGAAAAAATGCAGCATTGAAAGAAAATAAAAACACCTTCCGGACATGGTTTTGAAAAAAGGTACTGATTTACGGGTCAAGTCTCATTCATCACAGTAGCACCTGAGGGGCATTAAAGGACCTGTGATAATACAGATGTGATGCATTCGAAATCTCTATTTGTATTCTATGTCAGAGGTCCAGGTCAGCTACGGCGCTCTGGAGCTGACGAGGCGAAGATTCATTTTCTCAAGGTGAGGACTCATTTGCTCAAGGACACTTCAGCAGGGTGGACGCTGGCCAACAAAGAGCTTAATCCTGGGACTTCTTGTCTCTCTTTCAAAAATAGCTTTACTCAGCTGTTTAAACACATCACTGACAGAAGCAGTCCATTTCCATAAAAGCCAGCTAAAATCAAGCTTAAAAAAAACAAACTAAAATGGCCCAAGGCTTGCCTGTAATGTGTTGTTTTCCCACACACTAATGTGCTGCACCATGATTCTCAGGCAAATCACCCTCCAGAATGTCTGTGCGTGGATTTGTGCTGTGAGCAAAGTCCAATTTTGTTATTTTTTGTTTGTAAAATAGATGGACAGCGAGAGATACAAGCGCAGCCCCAGCTTTGAGGGATTTCGCCTTACAGGTTGCTACATTTCTGTCGACTCCAGAGCTGCAGATCAGACTGTGGCTGTCAGTCCTGCACAAGCACCACTGGCAGTAAAAGAGGAAGTGAGTGCACCCTCTTAGTGTTTATTCAGATATAAATCATTGTTTGAGTCTTGACTTTTATCAGCGCTATTTCAAATCTGTATTCTGTATTCAACATTTAGAGCATTAATATAGCAGCAAACAGCTATTTGCAATGTAAAGATATGGTGGACATCCTGAGCCGCAATGAAGCCACACTCCCTCGTTTTATGTTGTAATCCCAGCTTCTCTATTGTGTGTTGTGGTAGATGATCTGGCTACGAGTACATGTTTCTGCAAGTGAGTCCCTTTGTGTGTGCGCATCTCATTGGCTAGCTAATTGCTGCCTGAGTCTGCACTGCGCTCATATGGCAGTTAATGTAGATAATGGGACAGCATTTTCGCTGAAGCAGTGCACCCACCCTCTAATTCCCCATGGTTAACAATGTCAGCACTGTTTCAGTTGTTAGCACTGTTCACACAGTTAGCACCAGCTCTCAGCCACCTCCGTGTTGAGAACTATGTGCAGACAACCTGAATCAGAGTCTGATTCATGCAAAATTTTTGACCAGTTATTACACATGTTGGTTTATAGGTTAATTTTTCTACTCTTTAGTTCACTGCACTTGGCAACAACCGGGCCTGGTGGGAGTTATCTCGCGGTGCCTCTCATTATGTGATTACCTCTAGTACCACCATCCTAACCTGACAACGTTGCTGTTGAAATATTGTACCCACCTTCTGGTCTGCCCCCACATAGCCCAGGTGAGTAAGCAGCTCATTGTTCAGCCACAAACCCCGTTCAGCATTGCTGTTAACTGTGTTAGCACAGTTAGCAGTGTCAGCACAGCTAGTGGTGCTAACAGTTAACAATGCTGAAGAGGGTTTGCAGCTCAAAAAGAAGCCACTTCCCGGGCAGTATTTGTCAGGTATTTGTCATTTGTCAGGTCCCATGTGGGCAATAAAAGGGTTGAAAAATAGGCCCTATATGGGGTTGTCCATGGATTCCATATTGATCCAATGCCAAATGCCAACATTGATGGCTTTCCCCAAGTGGCTCACACATGGTTATGGCTGCTTGGATACTAAGTGGGTATGGGCTGCAAATGAGCATCTTATCTGGGGCCCACCTGGGTAAACCCACCCATGTGGGTAATTGGCATGGGGCCAATATGTAACCCATGAACAATCCCATATGTGACCCATTTTCAGCCTTTTTACTACCCAAACGGGCTCCACATGCAAATGTTGACTGGGTTACTTGCTGGGGTTGTATTGGGGGAGACTGGAAGTTGGCTACCATGCAGCACCATCTCACCACCGGAACTGCATTACCAGTGTTTTTATGCCTCTACGCTGACAATAGCTGAGGCCAGAGACATTTTGTTTTCGAGTTGTTCATCCATCCCATGCTTGTGATCGCAATATCTCAAAAATGCAGTAAGAGAATTTCTTCAAATTTGGCACAAAGGTCCTCTTTGACTGAACAAGGAAGTGATATGTTTTTGGAGGTCACAGGTCAAAGATCAAGGTCACTATGACTTTGTCTGTCTCATTCTTGTGAATGCGATATCGAGACCCCGGCCAGGGAATTTCTTTAAATTTGACACAAACGTGCACTTGGACCGCAGAATAAACTGATTATAATTATGTGTTCAAAAGTTAAATGTCAAGGTCAGTGTGACCTCACAAAATATGTTTTCGGCTGTGAGAATTCATGCTCTAACCATGACAGAACTTCACACAAATGTCTGTGTAAAATAATGAAGTGATGACATTTTATATCCAAAAGGTCGAATGTCAGCGTCAATGTGACATCATAATGTTCTGCATTGAACACTTTCTTAGGCCTTTACTCAGTGTCATATTTTGAGAACAGATACT
>JAPZEB010000009.1:21112854-21133342 GCA_029783705.1 Chaetodon striatus
TTGTTATTTATTAAACAGAGATAAAAAAAAAATAATTATCATTATTATTATAATCAGTAGAAGTAGTAGTAGCAGTAATAGTATATTATTTATTATGGTTTTTAGAAGCTGATAAATGATGGATTTATTGTTAATTTGTGTTGAATAAGTGCTGATGCAAATACTTACATTTACGAGAAAAAGTAAATACAACAAAACAAATTCATAAACAATGAAATTATAAAAATAAAATAAAAAATAACAATTAAATGGACATTCTTTTTACAGTTGTGCCTTAAAGGTAGCCCTAGCTTTGCAAATCTCTCAAGAGCTTCTTCAAAAATGTTTTGTTTTGCTCGGTTTAATGTGTCACTACACTTTGGCTCAGGTTTGGTTAGGTTTCAACACAAACAGCACTTTGTTAGGAGTTGAGAAAGATCATGGTTCAGGTTCAAATTACCACTTGAAACATGGAAAATTAAATCACACCAGAGTTTGCGTGCATCTGGGGTTACCATCTAGACACAACCCGACTACACTGAGACAGAATTTTCATCATAGTAGTGAAAAACTGGATTTTAAAAAGGGATTATATGCGTCTCACACAAAACATTCAATTCTAAAATGTGCATGAAACAGGCGCAAAACTGAGACTAATTTCACTGCACTGTGTCGTGTTGTATCAGCATTCCATTAACTGCCTTTTGGAGCTCACTTCTGTTAATTTCAGATTCACTTCTGTCCCCAAAATTTAAAAAAGGCCTTTTCTTGGAAGTTTTATGAAGAAGTTTGCTCCCCTGTTTTGCGCCAGGCTGTGTATATTAAAGAACAGTAGTAAAGCCACTTGTGTGTGTCACCATCATTTGGTATTTATTTATTGATGTGTTTGGTCCCCAGTGACAGCGTGTGTGTGTGTGTGTGTGTGTGTGTGTGTGTGTGTGTGTGTGTGTGTATCTCTCTCAGGGCCTGTGACATGTGAGACAGAGAGATAAGAGGCAGGCGGATGTGAGGTGACATCCCACAACAAGCAGACACTCAAAGAGGAAGTGAGTGCTGGTCCTGTGGTCGTGACTCATTTCTTCACTATTTCTAGTAAATGAACATATTCTCCCTCTCCCCTCCCCCCTCCCCTCCTGTGTGTGTGTTTATGCCTCACTTCGCACCTCATGCACGATTCTCTGAATGATGTTAACACTCAGAGACCAGCTCAGAGGGAAAGGGGCACCTGGCCCCGTCTGTGTCCAGGAATGATGCCTCTCTTCTGGGTTGTGCTTTGGTCAGCGTTTCCTCCTCTGGTTCTCCTCTGTGGTCCAGATTGCTGCAGAATCTACGAGAGCAGCAGCCCACAGAGTGGTGAGTCCTCACAGTGTTCACAGGAGTTAAATCTTTGAACATTTGTCTGTTTAAATATTCCAGATTAACAGTTGAATTATTGCTGAGCTAAATCTGTATGTTTTGGGATGCTTTTTTTTACTGTTTTTTGTGGCACATCATGTAAATACAACAGATTACAATCACTTATTGAAGGTAACTAAGTGCATTTACTTGAGTCCTGTTTGAAAGTACCTGTACTTTACTTGAGTATTAGTATTTTCTGCTACTTTATATTCAATTTTACACTTTACACTCCATCACAATGCAAAGGAGAATTTGTACTTTTTGACTCCACTACATTAATCCAACAGATAGTTACTAGTTAATTGAATATTTTGCTAATAATAATAATAATAATTTCCCATACAACACATATTTTCAGCCTCTAAAATTGGAATTTCAGACATAATAATCCTTTATGTTTTCTATTTTTACAAAAAAATAGAAAAAACTTTGCTGTAGCAATATTTAAACATGTTTTCATTGCAACTTGTGTTTTAAAAATTCTCTCAAGTTAACTTTTTTAAATCATTCTAGTGCAGCAACATGCCCTATCTCTATGTGCTATGTCGTAGGCAACTGGAGTTGCCTGAGTTTCTGGAGAAGCCTCTTGAATGAGAGGTGAAACGTCTTTGAGAAGCTCAGCAAGTCCAGTTGCCTACGACGTAGCACTTAGGATTACCATGACATGGCCGACTGAGAATCTTCAGCAACAACATGCCCTGTTCATGCATTCATTCATTCAACTCCAAACAGATGCCAGAATAAACTCATTGGAGCCTCAGGTTTTCAGAAAAATGGAAAAAAGGTTGCTGTAGCAATACTTCAGTCTTATTTCATTGCAACTTGTGTTTCAAGAATTCTCGTAAGTCAGCTTTAAGTCCAGTGTGGCAACAAGCCCCATTCATTCATTCATTCATTCATTCATTCATTCGTTCATTCATGTTTCTAGATACCAGTGCTCTTAGGTTTAAATAATCTTATTGCACAAAGGTTTTTAAGACAGAAAAATCTTTATAAGACTGAAGTTTTAAAAAAATAAGTCACCCAAAACTCAGGTAGCTAACTGGACCAAATATGCATCAATGTCTTAATAATGCAACAATATATATCAACATACTTATCATTTTGCTTGAGTAAGATTTTGAATGCCTGACTTTTACTTATAATTAAATGTTGCTGGTCCTGACCCCCACTGGTGGCCTTCAAGGCTTCCCAGGGGGTTGCCAGGCCTTCTTGATTCTAAGCTGTGTTTTTTCTCCATACAGTAGGCTTATATCAGCATTTCATCCATTTATGTAATGAACAAATTTTTTTTTCCTATTTTTAAAGTTTAGATTGTCATTCAAATCTCACTGCACAGGGGCACAGTGAAAACCTGAACACAAGCTGTATTCACAGAGCCTTCACACTCTGCTGAACAGCCTCACCCTGCATCAGAAAAGTACAATGTGAAAACAGCTAAAGACCTTATAGAATAATGGGCATGTGTCAGGAAGAGGAAAACACTGATTTTGTCTTAGAAAAAAAAAGCCTATGGAAAAAATGGTTAAAAAGGTTACTACAAATAGCAGGAAAACTCTGATGTAATATTCACAGGAAATAATATTTTAATGCATTTCATGTAACGTAAAATATCTGTCATATGTGACACTTATTCAGGAGTCACCAGTTTACTCAGTGATAGTAAAGGGGTTGGGAAAAAGACCGGGAACCACAGGGATGAGGTATTCAGCACAAATCAATAGCAAATAAGAGCAATTTAGCACAGCAACTGATCGATTACTAACCACACTTCTTCCTCCCTCTGTCAGTGTCCCCGTTGCTGAAATCCTTACAGTGCCACAACGACTACAAGTCCTATGTTTACTGCAAGTGGAGGGAACATGGAAACACAAAGCCGCAGCTCTGGTTCAAGACGGGAGAAAACAAGTAAGGACAACGACAGGGGAACAACAACCCAAACGCCAAAATGAATGTAATTGTATGTTTCTGCAAACCAGAGATATGTCACATTGGTATGTTTTATATGTAGCGTTAAACGTTTCTTTACATTTCAGTTTTTAAAATCATCTGATTATAGCTAGGAAAACATCATGTTTTGGCTTTAAATACCTGATTTTGTTGCCACAACCACAGCTGGATATGTCCAGACCCCTGCTGCTTGTGTCTCACCTGTGTTTCCCACCATCCTTTTTCTCCTCCTGATGAGAAACGCAGCTGATATACATGGAATCTGAGATCATTACTTCAGAAATGTTGATGTCATACGTATAAAATGTACAAAGTAATGACTCTGTGGTATGCAGAAACATACAATGCCAACATTTTCTTTTGCGACTGATGAGGATGTTTGGAGGCTGGCTGATTGTAGAGACTCAGGATATAATGTAGGATTATCATTGTGGCACCTAAATGTTCCGTCCCACAGCTCTGTGTCCGTGTCCTTGCAGGGAGCAGTGTGTGCCTTACGGCGCTAAAGAACAAGACACAAGTGGGCACAGGACTGTCCAGTGTAAATATAAAGCACGTGCATTTGCCATTGGCATCGAACACACCGTCTTCTTCCTCGAGAACGAAACACTGAGAATCTGCTCATCTGTCCCACACAAGCCTCTGGATCTTTCTCAGCACTGTGAGTTTATCTGTCAATCATGACTGTGACTTTTACTGTGATGATAACGAAACATTCATAAGTGTCATCGCTTGAGCTCTTTGTGTTTTTATGCTGTACAGTGAGAGCACGCCCACCAGTGAATCTGTCCACACATGGTGGAGGTGATGGAGGTCGATGGCTCAGTTGGTCAAGCCCTTACTCCCCCTCTTCCACCCTGAACAGAAACATCACATATCAGCTCAGCTACAGGACAGACGGACAGGACAACTGGACGGTCAGCATCAATCACACGGCACATAACATAGATGGTAAAAAGGAAGTGGACATAGTCACTGCAAAGTCGCCCATTGGTTTGTGGACTATCATTCTGACGCCTCGAGTTTGGCATTTTGGTCGATGCCATCTTGTTTTTTCGAGGCCAGAAGTGACCATATTTGGATGAGAGGGTGGAGCTGTGGAGAAGCGAGGGGTGGATGAGAACCTGAGGACACAATGCACACCCACCTGCACTGGCTCTTGGCTACACCGTGTGGGGTCGCCAAGCATAGCAAATGCTACGTTTTCAGCTAACCCAAGCTAACTAGCTTAGTTAGCAGGGTGCATCTGTATTCCATGTTTTCCATGATATTAACTGGGATGCTAATTTTAGCTTGCGAAAAAAAGGCTTAAGATAAAATGTACCTACTGGGAAAAAAAGAACTGCCAACTTCCTATGATTGATTTATGCTTGACTCATCTGCGAGAGTCTCAAGGTTTTCGCCTGTCCGTGCTTATTTTGTAACTACACGGATGCAGGTGTTTGGGGGAAGAGAGTTTGCGATTCTCTGGCCTGCAGCTTGGGAAAATAGCAGTTTGCCATGCAGAGAAACACAGTATAAAAGTTGTAAGCTAAACGTTTTGCCGTCTCAAATCCATATCTTCTTACGTTCATATACTGCCATCCATGCGGACAGCATAACTGAGGCTTTACAGTGTCTTACAACTGGACAAGATATTTGAAGTCATCCAAAATGTCACAATAACCTTAAGTTGAAAACAGACTGTTACTGTAAATAGACTGCACTGCGACGCTACTCAGTAAGCATCCACACGCTCTCACACACTGATGTAACAGCCATCAGGAACAAATTGGGGTTCAGTATCTTCAACATGCATACTGGATGAGCCTGGTTTAAAAACAAAAGACAGACAACTACCAAAACCAAGTTAACAACTATTTAAATGTCCATAGTGCCACGTTGCTGTGCCTCTGTCCTTACTGACAAGATGTTGTGGCAGTGACTTGTCAGTCACGAGGTAGCCACGCCATAAATCACACCCCATTGTATCATCTATTTTACTCTATATGGGACCATAATTTACAAATTGGACATCATGCTGTATTGAAGTAGCAACTGACATCATAAATACATTAGGAAAATGTTTACTGAGGTAATTAATCGTCATTTTCTCATTGACTTTGTAGGTTTCCAATCAGTGAAGCTGTAGCTTGACGCTCTAATAGTCACAACAGTTTACTTCAAAACTCAAAGATGGCACAGAAACAATCGTCCATTTCCAAACCCAAAATTATCCAGAAAGAAAAGTAACAGATGAAAAAGATAAGAGCTCAAAAAACTGTGTGTCTCCACTCTCCACTGCAATTAATGCTCTCAAATCCCAAAACTCTGGTGACTGGTGAAAAGAGCAGCAATTAAAGGTACAATGCAACATTAGTAATACACGTATCTTTAAAGTTACAAATATAAAAACTGCATTTAAGATACTACAGACTTGTACACAAACTTATTTTTGCAACCATTGGAGTCGCCCCCTGCTGGCCATTAGAAAAACAGGCACTGGCGTCACTTTTCAGACCTCGAGGCTGCGTCCACTTCTTTATACAGTCTATGATACATACACCACCAGCTTTTGACCATGTGACAGATAAATGTCGTTGAAATTATGAAGTGGGTTTAGACATTTTTTAGATTCTGAAAATATTTTGTTAATTCTGCTTCATATTTAGTTATGATAACAAAAATAAAGGCACTCCTGACCCATAGCTAGCTGCTAATGCTAATAAGTGTATTTAATGCTTTAAATCCCCACACGCTGACGCAGACACAAAAAAATGTATTATTCCAAATATTGCTGTGATCTTGAATTTAATAGCTCTCACACACTTCTTTTCGTCCTCTCTGCAGTCTGAGGAGGTCACAAACACCAGTGTGAAACTAGAGAAGGGAGTGTTGCTTCAGGGTCGCAGGTATAAAGCCAGGGTGAGGGCCCGTGTCAGCGTGGGTCACTGGAGCGACTGGAGTCCTGTGGTGTCCTGGCACACTGAAGAAGGTGAGTCAAAGACAGTAATCAGTATCATATAAAGCCTAAAATGTAATTATATAGCAACCATTATGGATAATTTTCTGTACAAACTTTCTTAAACTCTGACATTTCTGAGTAAAACCATTTGGCTCAGATACTTAATGTACTGGATCATTTTAGTCCAGAAGGGTCTTTTCTTCTGATACAGACACTGCTCCTTATCTTCTGTCCTCACATTTCTAATCTTTTCCCTCTGTCCATTTTCATGGGAAAAGTCTGGAGCTTTGCAGCTGTTGTTATTAACTCTCTCTCTCTGTGGCTCCAGACACTGGGCAGTTTCCCAGTTTGCATTGTGTGCTGGATGGAGAGAAGGAGGTGGTGTGTAGCTGGGAGGTGAGCAGAGAGGTGGCTCACTTCATTACCTACCAGCTGGAATGCCGACGCAGCCAGGACGCGCCGTAAGTCGACAATACCACCTGGTTGAGGCTGAAAAAATGCATTCAGTTATCATCCATTCATTCCTCTCCTCTCCTTTTAATCCCTGCCTTCAGGTCTGAGAGATGCTGTGTGAACCAAACAGTCAGTCCTGACCTCAGCAGGGCAGCACTGAGGTACAGCTGCTCGCTGACTGTCGCAGACCCTGCACATCTGCTCGTCCAGCTCCGACCAAAACGCAATGCCAAGAGTTTTAAGGTCGACCAACACAGTGAGTGGAGACAAGACAGAGGGCACAACACTGTAGAAGGGACTGAGTGTGTGTGTGTGTGTGTGTGTGTGTGTAAGGGGTGGGGGTGTGGGTCTCTTTGAGCAGAGTACGGAGCAGAGATAACGCGTCCTGCCAAATTAAAAACACACAATGGGCCGATAAAACTGCAGAGAGCTGTGCAGACACAGCGCTGAGCTGAGCAACTGTGACGTGATTAAGTGTCCCCACCTAGTGTTTGAATGACACTACTGCATCCCTGTCTGCTTATCAGCCAATAAGATAATGGCTCTGTCATTAAGAAACTTACACACAACACACTCGTTCAAATATTCACCAGCAGACAAATAAGATAAAGACTCTTTCCATTTTATCAACAATAACTAATTAAAACATTTACGCCAATTTAAAAACTAATTACAGCCTAATTAGAGTCCCTGCAGACTGAAAGAATATAGATCCAAAAGAGCCATATTTATGAATTTAAACAAACTTTTGACTCAACCCAGTTATACTTGTGCTAGTCTACAGCACACTCAAACTCAATAGTCTGGCACCTCACCATTTAGGCATTCATACACATGAGCTGCTGCCAAACGTTGAACTATTTTAATTATTTAAAATGTCCTATACATAAACATGTTTTTTAACTGGAATAAAAAATATAACTTATCATCTAATATTAATTAATTTAAGCGGGGCTGTTGTTGCATACAAAGACAATGATACTAGAAATTACTTGAATGAATAATTTCTATTTCAGTTACATACATATAGAGAAACAAAGATTTCATACACATTTTCTCACAGTCAATAACTGAAAAAAGGAAAAGGCTGAAGCCCAAGGTTTATTTTTGTCTGTCGTAAATTAACGAAAGGATAGCCCAGAATATCAAGTGTACCAAAGAAAGGAAATAAATTAACATTTAAATACATTAAACTCTAAATTACAATACTCAACTGTTTTACATTCTAATCATTTTACATTATAATGCAAAGTCATTTTACATTTTAAAACTCAGAGTGCAACACAGTTTCAAATCAGCACTGAGTCCACTCTAAAGTTTGACTCCCAGAGCTGAAACAGATTTGTATTTCACATTGGTTCTCACTTTACATGTTTCATAAACAACCATCTTAAATTCTGATTTCCTTTCTTGATTAACAAGAATTTTTATAACAAACAGGAAGGCTTTTGTTTACAACTCAAAAAAGTATTACCAATTTTTTTAATTACATGTCTGGAAATTTTAAAGATGTAGGTTGCTTTAAACAGCTGATGAGTAGATTCACGATAACCAGCTTTGTGTATTATTCTAAGAGCTCTTTTCTGATGTTTGATTATAGGATCTACATTTGTTTATATGCATGTCCCCAAATTTTAGCACAGTAGGACATATATGGCATTACAAATGAACAGTATATCATATACAAACATCTTATTCAACAACTCCCTAATTTGAAGAGGAACAGCAATACATTTAGAAAGTTTCTATTTAACATGTTCTATATGTGACTTCCAACAAAGTTGATCTGTAATCATACCCCAAAATTTTTCATATACTACCTTTCCTAGCACATTCACCATACTCTATTTCACACGCTGCATAGCATAACTACAATATAAGCTAAAGTTAAAGGAGCTAAGTAAGCTAAGTGAGCAAACCCACTCACCTCGCAGCATGATCTCAAACAGAAGGGATTCAAATAGGCCACTCCCACACTTAAATAACCGTCCTCTTCCTGGATTTCCTACTGACAGGAAGTGGATCTCTCCACCTGATCTCAAGGAGTTATGTACCCTGCTTAGTAGTTCCCCCTGCTGGCCCCCAACTGATATTATTTCTTCGTCTCCAGACCCATTGGCTGCATCTAACTGCTTCATCTGACATTTCCTTCACTGTCTTCCTCAAACGCTGTCCCCGCACTCCGAGTTCCCCCAGGAGCAAGACAGCTGATCTTGCTATGAAACTCCTACACCCCACCTCCACTGGACAAATCCTAGTCTTTATCAAGTCTCAGTTTTTATCAAATTGATCAATTCTCTTTCTACTGTTTTAATATCTCTTTCATGTCATCCATCACCTGAATAAAATACATTTGTATCATCAGCAAATGTTGCAAATCTCAATATACTTAGACATTTCTTGGGGAAAAAAATGAGACGTTAGTGGGGAAATTATGTTGTTGAAGCCATAAAAAAAATATGAAAACCTTTTGGAAACAAACAAACAAACCAAGAAAAACCTTTTGCATCATTAATGTATGCTACAATTTGTCTTGTTGCACAGTTCGTCCCAACCCACCAGAGAAGGTAAAAGTGAGGCCGAAAGGCAGCGACTGGATCGTGGAATGGACTGATCCCAGCAATGCTCTAGAACCCAGACTGTGCTATCAGGTCTGCTATTACAGGACACAAGATCAGGTGAGAAACTTATATTACTGGGGGGGGTTTCTGTCCAACTGTACACCTGTATTACAGTCACTTTACCCTACCAACAATAACCCTTTCATTAATTCTATACGCCTTCTTTTTTTAGGGATGTTCAAACTTGCAAAACATTTCAGAGGGGTCTATGTCCCTGAGCATCCTGGGAGCTTCTCTCGCCCCATCTGAGAGCTACCACGTGAAGGTCAGGTCACTGGTCTTCTCTGATCACTACAAAGGAATCCCCTCTGAGTGGTCCGACCCTGTGCAGTGGACCTCGCTTGAAGGTACTTTACAGTCACAGCATGCACGAATACATGCAGTACTAATGTGTTCCACGTGTGCATGATCTCAAACGCACGTTCAGAAACAGAGTTGCGGAAAATACTTTTTTTTATACCCAGTTTATTTAGAGATAATAACATGGGACAAAAAAGTCTGTTATGAGCACAGAAGGGAACCAAACACAGGACACAGACAGAGTGGTGATGTGGTAAGAAAAGGGTTTGGTTGTAGTTGGGTCTGATGGCAGGAGAAGGAGTCAGGCAGCAGCAGAGGAGACCGGGGCTGGTGTGAGTGTGAAAGGGGAAAAGTGTGGGTTAGTTTTGCGACTAGGAGGGTGCTGGCAGGTAGGATAGGAGACAAGCAATAAGACAGGCAGGTGGGTGATGATCCTGGGGCACAGGAGAGACAACGGAGTCACGCAAAACACAGGGATAATCAGCCACTAGAGAGTTAGGTTAAGCTGGCCTGAAGCGTAGCTACTACTGTGCTCTAAACAACAATCTTGCAAAGAATGGTTGAAGAGCCCGAGTATATATTGCATGCTAATGAGCTGATGAGAGACAGGTGAGCCTGATGAGCAGAGCAACACGCTGAGAATGAGGTAGTGAGACCACATCCGAACCAGACACACACACAGAAAACAGAGGGAGCTAAAGACAGGGGAGTACTGAGAACACAGGGAGGGCACAGCTACTGTCATCATGACATATATCCTGAATGATCGCCATCATTCTCAGTAACATCATAATTTGTTTTTCTGTTCCCTGACAGCCGCCTGGTCCCTAACAACCCTGATGTATTTCACCATCAGTGTGTTAGTGGCTGTAGTCTTCCTCACACTCTACTGCACCATTCCAGCCTGTCAAAGGTACTTTAGTATGTTATACTGTATCTGTGCTCCTTCCTTTTCCTCCTAACTAGAGAGTGCCTCAGAAGTTTAAGTCCTGTTGAATCAAGTAAAAATCTCTGGAACCATCAGTCCGATGACGATAAGCCTCTGGGGGCAAGGGCCGATATTTCGGGCTGATCCTGGATAGCCATAGGCGGATTATGAGACAATGAGCACCAGAGCACAGACATGCAACAAGCTCCACTATCTTTGCTACATAGGACCAAGATACACAGACTTTTATTTTGGGGGGGATATTTAGGGTAAGATATATATGATTAAAAAAAGCTAAAGCATTTGAATACTGATTGGATGTTAATTACCATGGTAACAGTAAACGCTTCAGAGCTCTGAAGCTTCAAATCTACAAATGAAATTTAAGCATAAATGTCATTACCTTGCCCCTACATGTCTTTACGTTATGGAAATGTATTGCTTTGTGAAACATGAAAGTAGCACACTAAACCATTTAAAATTTTAGCTGTACAAAAATAAATGAACAAATAAATGACAGGTGTTGTTTCCATTTCTAATAAAAGTTTTTACATGCTATCTTTTGAACAAACAGGAGGGTAGTGCTGTGGGTGGACTCAGTTCCCTCTCCTGGCAAAAGCAAAATCCTGTCTGAGCTCAAGGTGAGACTGGTTTTATAGTTTGGCTGAATTATTCCCATTTCTGCTGTGCCAAGAAATAATTCTGCATTTTTATGGATTTGTCTGACTGCATTTTGTAATGTGTAAATCATGATGTATTTTCCAGTCTGCCACCGGCAAGACCCTCATGCAGAGTGAGAGCACGTCCATCTGCAAAGTGCAGCATTTGGACAGCATATCCACGTGGTAATAAGTTTCACATTCGACACTGATATTAACATATTCTTTTACCATGAAGGAAAAGATGAAGGATGTTTGGATGCGGCTGCAATAATTCAGGAAAGGCACTACAGGACAAAGTACTGATGATTCTTTACTTTCTCTCGCTGCAGCTCCTCAGACGCTTCGCTGTGGCCAACCAAGGACACTGAAAAACAGCTTCTGGAGCAGGACGAGGGCTGCTGGCAGTGCGATGACCCGCCCTCTCCTGCTGACAAGGTTAACATCTCTGACACGTCCTCCATGAGCTTCAGTGGGCCGTACATCTTCTGTCAGGTCAGTTACTCACAGTCAGTGGAGTTTGTCAGGTATGCAGGTGAATTTCTCAAGAACTGTAAAACAAGAACACAAAAGATGTTCAACTTGAAATTTAGCTCAGTCTGAATGTTTATGCTTTTGTGTTTTTTTTGATTGCCTTTAGTGCAAGGGCCTGCAGATGAACACAAGTCTTAAAGGAATAGTTAGACATTTTAGTAAATAAAGAAAACTTATTTGCAAACACGCCCACTTTTAGATGGAACGATCTCACGCTAACTATAAAGTATAAAAACTGCATGTTGTGGTTTTACAGTGGGTTATGTGTCAGACTGTTTCTTGGTCAGATGCAGTGGTAGTAAGTCAGTGTTTCAGGACAAGAAATAGCGCATCACATCACCCTGGACAGAGCCAAGCTAGCTGTTTCCCTTCCAGTCTTTATGCTACGCTAAGCTAAGCTAACCAGCTGCTGGCTGTAGCTTCAAGTTCACCTTCAACATCAAACTCTCATCAAGAAAAAAAAAAGATGATAAACTATTCCTTTAATTAAAATGTAGGGCTGTTACAGTTAACGCGTTAATAACAAGTTAACCCAAATTCCTTTCAATGCCACAGATTTTCTTTCCGCGCTTTTGATGCGCAATTAACGCATGCACCTTCCATAATTATGACCCTCTGCCCACGCGTTTGGGAAATCAGGAAGCAGTGCCACAGTTACATTACAGATGGCAAGCAGAAATATACCTCCGTGAGCAGAAATGGATAAAGTAAGATGTTTTTGAATGACAGGTTCAGCTTCAAAGCCCTGCTACATGATTCTCTCAACAAGACCAAAGTTATTTGCATTTACTGTTGATAAATTGAGTTACCGCCGGAGTACGTCGAGCTGCCTAAAAAAGTGGGGAATGTTTAGTCAACCTTTACAAGTGTAAAGTTGGACACTACATTGTGTTAAAGCATATTTGTCCACTTCCATGTTGATAAGAGTATTAAAAACTTCAAGGTACATTTAGAACAGATAAAAAAAATGTGTGATTAATTTGCGAGTTCACTATGGATGATTGTGCAATTGATCACGATTAAATATTGTAATCAATTGACAGCCCTATTAAAATGATACCAAATAAAATGTTTATCATGCCCTTAGTATTAGGGAAATATAGTGAGAACAAAAACAATTCAGACTGCAGGCCATCTTGTGATGGGACCACTTTAGCTGCGATCTGCAGCTGTGATCCAGGGGCGTAAAGTGGAGGGACCAATGGCTCCTTCCCTGCTTCCTACCTCCCTACTTCTGGTGCCCTTGCAGACCACATCAAAACTTGATCCTAATTTACATCTCAACCACAAATCTGTGAAATTTCCTGCCTGCACTTTGCATGGCATATAAGACAAGGCATATAAACACCTGGCAAAATATTCAAAACTCTTTGGACCTCATTGATGACACACACTCAGAGTGAAAACAATATCAGCCGTAATGATGTTGTTGTGGCTGGTCAAGATGGCCACTTGCAAATACTGTACAGCAGTCTATAGATAAGCAGATGACAATCAACCAGCTAGGGTTAACAAATATTATTCATTAGTTTGCAGCCATTAAGTTCCACACTTAACAGCATTGTTTCTCTCTGACAGTCATCAAAGTCAAACCGCAAGTCAGTGGACATCAAGTGTGAAGAGGACGAGACAGAACAAGAAACAGTATCAGATGACTCCGCATCTCCCTCCCTGGGGACTTTCACTCTTTATGGTGAAGGTTATGTTTGTCTGCCCCACCGCGGTGTCTCCAGGTCCACACAGGATCTTGTATCCCACAGCGACGCCAACACCAACACACACAGGCACGACAGCGCTGAGCAGGACCCACAGTGTCCACATAAGATGGACGTCCAGCCGGGCTTCAGCGAGCCCACCAGCAGCCACCAACCTCCAGCGAATGCCTCAGGACCTTTCTCCCCCTGGCCTCAAGAGGGCAGCATACAGGCCTCGGGCTACTGCCACCTCCCCACAGCGTTTATGAGAGCAGCAAAGTGATGTGCAGCGTGCAAGCTAAGAGCATTTCAAGGACAAACTGCGAAGCTTCTCAGCAGAGATCACAATTAATCAATCAGTGATTTCTTGTTTATTATAAGCTTTCCTCTTAATGTAAGCTAAGTATGCTTCCATGTGAAAAACATGCAGCCACATGTGTTACTAATGGGTTTCTACACATTAAAAAGAAACCATATCAGCTGGCTTCATGTCTTATCAGACCTAACATCAGGTTGGATGTCCAATGGAGGGCAGCAGTGAGCTGAGCCTGAGAGTGCAACACAAGTAAATCTAAGGGATGGACTAAAAAACTCTTTCTCTTTGAGCTTTTTTTTGGAAACTTCCTCACACATTCCAGGTCAGGATGATACAAAAGGAGCACCCTGCAATTTAATGCAATGCAATACAACAGCTTTGTTTGAGAGACTGCCTTTGTAAAGTTCATGATGTTTCAGTTTATGGACAAAGAGATTCTCAGTTTCCCCAGTGAAGGAATCATTCACTGCTGCACCTTATATATTTAGCCTTTTTATTAGTTAAATATCCTGTCACTCACAGCTGATGTAAGAAGCAGAATTATATAGAATGCATTTCATGGGAAAAGCATGTAAGTTTGCTGATACCATGTTCGCTGTGGGTGTGTATGCATGTTTGCACAAAGGTGTGTGAGTTAGGACCTTGTTGTCAGTGTTGTAGCCCGTGTGTCGCTGAATGTACCTGGAGGCTTTGTATACAGAATGTTCTCTCCACGCAGATGAGCTGATGCTATCTTTTGAGTGGCACTGTCACTGTGGGAAAGTGAACTGACTACAGAGGTATCTGAAATGAAATGCTACCTTTGATACATGAGATGTGCCATCTTCTTCAGGTATGTTACGTATGTCGATGTCAGTAACTGATCACAAAAGAGATGAAAAATTTGCAATGGTTTGCAATGTTTGTTGCACTTTTGTATTGTGATATGGTTTTAAACTTGTAAAATTGTGTATGTTTTATGACACAAACAAAGTTTTCAGACTGTCTGTCACACTATGCTTAGTTGCCAGTTTATTAGGTACACCTGGCTAAAGCTAATGCAGCCTATACAACTGTCCTACAATAAATCCTACCTTTATGAAGGTCACAGTGTTCACTTTTTGATCAAACTGTGTCAGAGGTGTTGACTCAACTGTATGATCATTTTGTAGGATGTAGTTTCATGTGCTGTTGAAGTGTCTAACGCACCTGGAACTCGATGTTTCGATCATTTCGTCCACTTCATTTACATCAGCGGAAGTTGCCTTCGATAACAACTGGTGAACCAGGTGAGAGTGGACTCAAACGCACGACTCTGGAGGCAGCCCCAGTAAAATAACAGTCTTTACTGGTCAAAAGGTAGGTTTGGTACATAAAAGAACGATCAGTGGAAGCAAATCCAATAGGGATGAGGCAGAGACAGAGTCAATCAACAGGCTAAATCCAAAAAACAAGAAAAGGACACAGGGAAACAAAACGCTGAAACACTAGATACACAAGGAGAGGAACTGGCACTGAGAGAAAACAAGACACACACTAAATACTCTGGTGAGGGGAATGATGAGGAGACACAGGTGAGGCTAATCAAGACAGGACAGACAATCAGACACAGGTGAAGTCATCACAAGGGAGGGAAAACGAGAAGAAATGTCAGTTTCAAAGTGAAACAGGAAACATGATTAAAAAAAAACAAAAAAACTTTTATTTCAGTGCCTTGGTCGGGCATTTTACGTGAATTTGGGTGAATTGTACAGGATGTGTATGAGGTTTTAGCAGGTGCAACATTTTCAGGTTTGACATGTGGGCCCATGTACAGATATTTGGCAGCTGGGTTCCAGATCAGAAGGTGGATATCACTGCGTCTGCAAAACTGTATAACTAGAGTCTCTCTCTGTGTCTTACTCACATGCACGCAGACACATATTCACATTATTATCTAATTTATTGCTCTGTTTATCTGCACATCTGTCTAGCCCGACAGGGCTGTGCAGAGTATTCAGGTCTGTCAATTTCTGGAAGCAACTGCAAGTGTATAATACATATGGTGTACATACGTGTAGGAGGTTGCACAACAGTATTGCTAACAGATTTATATTGTTAACATATAAGCAATGCATAAGTCTTTCTTGTCTCAGTAGAGAGAACACAATGCTGGAATTCCAGGCATGCTGATATCAACTTCCTGTGTTTTCAGCCCATCGCAAGGTACAACTTCCTGTCTGTTGAGGTAAAGGAGCAGTCTGACACACAGTCATGATGCCCGCGAAGACGCTAACCCGCTCCTTTATTTGGCCTTGATGATGGTAGTTGAAGGAGAGAGGAGGGCGGGTTTTCCCAGCGTTCCTGGATTTTTCAGATGCACCAAAAAACAGTCACATTCCTCACAGTCTCCGTCTGTCGGCTATTGTTCACTGGAAGGGACAGGCTGCTCTGAGAGAGTGAGTATGTATATGAACGAGTGACAGATTCATATTGATCTGCATCAGTGCAGCGAGAAAATAAAGGACAAAGGTTGACCAGAGTTAGTGTGTATGTGCCTGATGACAGGGTAGTCATGTGGTCATCTGTGTACAGCATGTCCCTGTCCTTTGTCGTACATAAAAACAGGAAAATAAAAGCGCTGGAAGGTGTAGGGAGTGCGTGGCGCCACACGGATGCTTGTGTAACCTCCTGTTCAAAGGCCTCCTGTTTCCTCGCTACTGTACATCAGGGAATTCAGGTCATACCCAAACACAGACAGTTGTGTCTTCGAAGGCAGTTTGTCAGGGCAGATTTTTAACGTCTGGAACCTGTCCTCATTAACCAAAGCATCCTTTTGATACCACAGATGGGTGATCATATAAACTAACATGCTCTGTAACACCAGCTTAGTAGGAACTACCACCATTCACAACATGACAGTTTAAAGTCCCATTGAAACAGAAAACAGAAAAATCTTTATCGTCTGTACTGTGATGTATTTCCCAGTAAACCGCGAAAGGTGGGCAGGTTTAGAGTTTAGAGCAGAAATAAGAGCCTAAATTTAGTTCAAATTTAGCAGTACTGACAGAGAGGTAAGTGGAAACGTCTGCACCATCACCATTAATTCCAGCTCACAAACTATAACCACAGTATTTTGGGGAGCAAAGACACACTGAGGTAGCATGCTCTTGCTAGCTTGCTAACTAGCTCTGTACAGCTAAAAGTTTCAGATTAATCGCTGGGTGGATGTCGTGATATTATTGGTTTGAAGAAAGATATTTGCACGTTCAACTGTCTCAGATGCAGGTGCATTGGAAAATATCATTCGAGTCTTTGAACAGAAAATCCCACACACTGCTCTAGCTTAGCTTCACAGTCATGGTTGGCAGCTTGCGTAAGCACACATCATATTTTGTTCTACAGGAAAAAAACCTGATCAGATTTTGACAAAAGAATAAGGACAAAATTTTCTTTTGTAATTTTTTGGGGCCACATATATTGTTAAATAGGTCCTAATGTGCTCTTAAAGGGCCAATAAGGCTTTTTTTAATTTCATCCTGACTTTGAAGGAAATATTTTTAATGACCTTTTCACTATTTCCTATGGCTAAGCAGCCCTTTCGGTCGTGAAGATCAGAAACAGAGGCGGTGTTTTAACAGCGGTGCTTTCTCATTGATGTCTAAAAATATACATTTTGACATTACCAAAAATGGTGGGTGTCCCCCGCCCTCCGATACACGAGATATGAGAAAAGAATAGAACTTAAATAGGCTTTTTATGAAGTAATGTTGAAGCTGCTGCTGCTGTTCTGCATGGATGCACATTCCCAGAGGCCCACCACATGTTTCAGTGCCTGATTTCACACACATAAACTTGTTTCCATCACTTAGGAGGACAATGCATTCATTAATTCTCTAGAGACGTACCCTGACCTTGATCATAACCACTACACGCATTCCCCAAATCCTTATCCTAACCTTAACAAAAGTTCAAACCTTTGAAGGACACACTGTTTGTTCCCAAAAGTAAATGAGTCCCCACAATGTGACTGAGTGCCCGGTGTCCCCATGACGTCAGTAAAGTCATAAGTATACTCCACCAGTGAATCCTTGCACAACTGACATTATGTAACAGGCTTTAACTTGTGATCATGGTTGGGTCATGGTTCTGAATCAGTTTGGTCTTTGTTAAATTGTTCATCAGGTTCTGGTCTCGCTGGGTCTATATATTGTTTGCTGGTCAGGTAACCGTGTTGTTGAGACCCAACAAGCCATATCTTTCTTTAAGGTCAGCCAGTGAGCTATGAACCATCTCACGTCTTTAGTCACAGTCTCTGGTCCCTCAAAGACCCTCCCACACTGTCATGGTGGTTGACCCCTGTGTGTGTTTGTCACAGTCAACAAGCCACCACGCACTTCTCTTTCCCGCTCTTGTTTGAAGTCAGCGGGGGTGGGGACCTGCTCAGACACCCGCGGAAAAACAGGCATCCCACCTCGATGCTGAATTTGGAGATGGTATGCTGTTTAGAAGTAGTACGTCTGTGTGAGATTGACAGTAAGGCAACGGGAAGTAATACATGAATACCAGAATACACACACTGAATTTTAGGAGTCATGCACAGGGGGATTAAGGGTGAGACGCTGATGCTAGCAGCTTTCTGCAAAATTGTCATTTGGTGCAGACGTTAGACCTGGTGATTTATGGAAATTGCATCAAGTCGAGACAAAGAACATGGCTCCGTAAGTCCTAAATGTGTGAGGACCATAATTACAACTGCATACATGTAAGTAAGCCCCCGTTTACTCTAAACATTATTTAAATCTGACATTTATTCTGCTTCAAAGCCATTCCTCGTATGATTTCATTTAGACAGTGGAGCAGATGACTTCTTGACTCGATAATTAGCAGACATAACTGTGCAGATGGCTGCTGAGATGGGGAGTTTTTGCAGCCAAGAGTCAAGTGGGTAAATGTGAAAAACAAACCACAAAGAGTGTGCGTGCCAGAGTTCACCTACGGCAAATCAGCCCACACTCTTTCTTTACTCTCCCTCTTTTCTCAGATGAAACAAACCTTCATTGCGCATCACTGGGACTAGCTCTTAATACCAGGCAGTGTGAGTTTAAGGAGTCAATATGATGTCTCTGGGGAGCTGCAGATGCTCTGTGTAGACGCAATATGCCAAACAGGCTTAGTAAATAAATCCACCTAGGTTCACAAGGGGGTAAGAAAGTCAGAGAGTTCATGGTGTCATAAAAAAAGTCAGGTTTTATCCTTCCTTCAAGAGTTTGGAGGGGTTTTTTTGTTTGGTTTTTTTTCTTTTTAAGTCTGTTTTCTGCTTTGGTTCAGACTGAAATATCTCAACTGTTGAATAAATTGTCATGAAATTTGGTACAGACATCCATGATGGTTAGAGGATGAACCCTAATGACTTCGATGATCCCCTGACTTTGCCTCCAGTACCACCATGAGGTTGACATTTTTGGATTGAATTTAAATCTCATGAAAACTATTTGATAGATTTGTTATTGTTTGTTGTCTATTCAAAGATCCCCATTCTTCCTCGGGTCCTGCACACATTTATGAGACTCCCACAGTGAATTTTAATCACTTTGGTGATCAGCCCAGTCAACAGATGAAAATGTTGGCATTGTATGTTTCTTCAAACCACAATTACATTACATTTGCATCTTCCATATGTATCATATCAACCTTTCTAATGTGATGTGTTTGAGCTGACTTTGTCATCTGGAGCTGGAGGGGATAGTGGATGGCATGTCCATGGCTTTTTAGGCACCAAACATGGGTTTTTTGTAGTGGCCCATCACCGTGTTTTGAGCTTGTATTTAGGCACAAAAAGCAGTTGTTTTTTCCAGCCAGGATTTCGCCCGCAAACTGGTATTTTAAGCCAAAACATGATCTTGTCCTAACCATAAGTGGTTTTTGTGCCTAAATCTAAACGTGTTAAACACAGCGTAGTTGAAACGTAAGGTTTCAAGGTATCCGCTGCATAATAACGTGTAAATGTGATGTATCTGTGATTTGCAGAAATGTAAAATGCCAACAATTTTTCTAGCGATTGGGTTGTGGTGATCCCCATGGTCCATCTAGAGCAATGATCAGGTCAGCATTTAAATTTGTCCAAATTTTTAGTTTATGACTGAATAACCTGCAAAACTAATGGCAATCCAACTCATCTGTACTTTGTATTTGGTACTAATTAGCACATGTTAGCATGCTACATGCTAAACTAAGATGCTAAACATAATCAAAATCATACTTGCTTAGCATCAGTATGTCAGCATGCCAATGTCAACATTTAACTCGAAGCACTGCTGTGCATAAGCACAACCTTATGGTGCACTTAGCATGACTGTCTCGTTAAAATCAGCTTTGCTTCATTTAACTGTTGCTCATCACGCGTTGACATTCACTGTCAGCCCTGTGAGAGTTTATCTGAATGTTGTACATTTCATACCAAAACTTTGGCCTTTTGGAAGCTAATTCGTGGATATAGAGGTAAAACTGGTGAAAATGAATAAAAACACAAAACAAAGTAGATTTAAACACATTAGCTTCTTATACCCATATGAAAATAGCATTAGGTAAAGTTATCACAAACATTCTGTTTCTTATCATATTTTACAATAAAACAGACAAAATCAGTAACAGTTGTAAGTTGGAATGAGGAATGTACAAGTCATGTTTTCAATAACTTAAGATGTTTGACTGATTATGGATTATTGGACACAAACAGCATCACCAGTATTTC
>JAPZEB010000009.1:21133442-21150785 GCA_029783705.1 Chaetodon striatus
ATGTTGTTACTAATGGAAATACAAGGGACACAAAAACATTATCTACATTTGTAATGTCTGGCTTTTTGCTGGCCCTTTAAGTGACTATTGATTCACTTGTTTGAGACTTTTAGTTTCCTGTAAATGTCAAACACAATGTGTTGTAGCTTAATAAAACAAATACAGTGGGGGCACTTGAAGAAAAATGTGTTGTAGGTAGGCTTTTCTTTCCCCTCCTCCCAGAGTTTAAAAGGAATGTGATTGTTTCAGTGGAAAGGAGATGTGTCTTTATCAAAGAGAGAAACAGATAAATGCTTCTGCATGAGTATTGAGATGCATGACAGAAGTGTAGGTGCAGGCACAAGCCCACACACACACACTACACCACACACTTAGGCATACAAAACAAACGCACATTTGACATAGAGGTTAAACACAGCATGATCCTGGGAGGACACAGAAGGTTCTGATCTTTCTGTTCGAACCACCCAGCCATCATGAAGCATCGTTACATATCTCGACCACATCTTGTTTGCAGTAGTTGAATAAAAAGTTAATCCACAGTAATGGCAGAGATAAATAAATAAGAAATATAGTACAACGTAAGCTCACAGGTGTAACGCTATCACCTCGTCTTCAGATAGCACCTTTTTCTTCACGCCTGTGATGAGACTTTGAAATGCAACATTTGATGATTTTGTCCTCTAATCGCATCTGTGTAATTCCAGTGTTTGCAATGAGTTAAATATTAAATATGGTTAAAGAGAGACCATCACTGTTTTATGAAGCTAATAAATGATATCAGGCCTTGGTATGGTAAATCTACACAGCTTTATCTTCCCAACACTGAGACCTTCAGTATGTAGTTCTATCCAACATGGAAATACTGCTCAGTTTAGTCAACATTACTTGTTGTTGCAGTCTATTGATGATTGTCTCTAAGATTATCCAATCACAACACAACAGATTCTTCAGTGACACAAAGAGTTATGTCCATTTGTAAGTCCATTTTTCCACCAGATGCGCTTTGCAGTCCAGTCTGACTGCGGTAATCCAAAAAGTCTCTCAGCAACAAACTTTGCCATTTAAACCCCACATAGACTCGCTTCTGTCAACATGTAAGTGCAGTTTCTCTCTGTTGATATCAAAACAAGGTTTCAAGAAGAGTTTTGAAATTGCACTTTTTTTCCACAGTTCTACAGCAATGTAGTTTCAGTCCACCACAGGTGCTGTGCTCGCACACAATTCGTCAGTCTTTGGGTGTCACTTGTTACTTCATACCAGCAACTGTCGTTGTAGAGGAAAGTGTTCTCTTGACAAGGTCCACCTTTTATTTATATTCCATTTTCTTCTTACCCTCCTCTTATTCCACACAGGTGTAGTTACAGGTTCACCAGACAGTCATTAGTAGTGTTACGGAGGAGATCTCACAGGACAACCAGGTTACTGACAAGTGAATAAATACTTATATGAAGGGAGTCACTCTGTTTCACCTCTGGACCCACGAAATACACCAAGTTCACTTTGTGTCCCTGAGGGGAAAACACATAAAACATGCTTTAAACCTCTTACATGCTAGTAAATAAAATATAAAATGCATAAATAATCAGTAAATAGAAATATCACATGCAGTTATTTAAAACGAATTGGCTTATTTATTCTTTATTACGTAAATACTCTGAACTCACCTGGCTTTATTTTAGCATTACATTAGCATTGCTCTCATAGCTGCCTTGCTGATTTGTTTGCGATTCTTCCTCCTCCTTTTCTTTGGACGGGCTGGAGGTCTGGGGCCTGCTGGAGCTGATGGCTGCCGTGTGGTAGTTGTAGATGTTGTCGCTGTCAGAATAGGATTTACACATTACTAAAAAAATTACTAACAATCTGTTTTTTTCTTGTGGCTGCGTGTTACCGCAAAAGTCCTTGAGTTGAAAATATACAATCGTTAACTGAACAACAGAGAAAACAACAGGTGATTTGTTTCCTTTAAGCCAATTACGTTATTCTTACAGGTTACTTAACATATTTATTTCAATGCATACTCATCCCAGTATGTCAAATAGAGACGCTTTCTCATACCTTTGTGTGATACCCATGCCAAAGTCACCCTTTGGGCTCTGTATGAGACACTGCCTCTAAGGTCTATATCAGCTAACAGCTGTCCGTCTTTTGAATCTCATTGTAACACATGGTTAAAGTTCTCAATCAGTTGTGGTTAGGTTCAGGCAACAAAACTACTTAGTTTGGTTTAGGAAAATACATGTTCTGAGTTAAAATTAGTATGTAACATGACATGAACACCTCGCCTGAGTGACTTGAGTGCCTGACGGATGGATGTAAGTTAGCTAACATTACGCTACAACAGCACTGACTTTGCGTTGAAACAACACTGACTCTTGCTTTGACGCATAACACACACATTCCTGTTGGAGGGTTTTTTGGGGGGAGTTTTTTCTTATCCGCTGTGAGGGCCCAAGGACAGAGGAATGTTGTATGCTGTAAAGCCCTCTAAGGCAAATTGCAATTTGTGATATTGGGCTTTATAGATATAGTTGAATAGAAAATTGAACATCAACAGCAGTGTCCTGGTTGAAAGTCTGCGTTTGACCCATCCATTAGGGGTGAGGGGAAAAAAATCAGTACAGCGTAGTATTATGAAATTTTATGTGGCAATATTGTATTGATACAGTATCAATTATTTTATTATAAAATGATTAATATTGCAACTACAAATTGAACTTTTGGTAACCTTCTTGAATGATAACATCAATTGCTTTTTTAGTGAAAATGAAAAAAAGTTTTTCTTTCTGACAGCCTGTAAATGAGAACAGGCTCTTATTTGCGTTTTTTATCAGCTCATAGTTTGTCAACATGTCTCTTACCTGGTTTCTGTGTGGTTGTTTGCAGATGATGATGGTGTTTACCATGCAGGTGATGCTGACTATCTGTTTCCTTTCCTCTTTGCCTTTCCTCCTCTTCACGTTTCATCTGCTGCTGCCTCAGTATCTCCTTCTCTTGGTCCAGTCTCTTGTGGAGAAGCAGAAGTTCTTTTCTCTCCTGCTCCAGTTTTTCCTCCTCAGTCTGTAATACCCTCACCCTCTCTGGAGTCTCATTGTCTCTCCGTCTTGCCTGATCTCGAGGCTCTGGATTCGGCTCTTTGGTTGGTCGGAACCTGCTCACAACTCTCTCACTGGGCGCCTCAGTGGGACTTAACTCGACTTGAGGACTCTGAGTGGCAGGGTGAGAGGAACCACTCGTATGGCTCTTTGAAAGTTTGGTTTTGTCTTCTTGCCATGGTGGACTGTGTGTTTGTGTGCCTTCGTCCCTGTTCCCGTTTGCATCATTAACTTTGCCTTCAGTACTGTTGTTTAGCAACCCATCCCCACCTTCCACCAACTTGTTCTTAACCTCATCACCAACATTATCCACTGAGGAAACAGTCTTGTTGCCATCTGAGATCCGATCTTTCCTCCTCTCCACATTCTCCGCATTCTCAGTTTGGTCTTTAGTCCCGAGGAGCCTGGTGGTATTATGTGCCCAGTGTGGAGCAAACAGAACAGCCTCTCCAGAGCGCGACGTGTCCTCCCCAGCCAGGCTGTACCCTTCTCCAGGCTGAGTGAAGGTGTCTCCTCTGGGGCTCCAGTGCTGCTCCAGGAGGTCCTCCAGGTGGGCCCTCTGGTTCTGCTTCAGCTCATCCCACTGATGGAGTTCATCCTTTGAGTGCATCTTGACCTTTTACAATAAAATTCAACAAAATGCAGTTCAGCTAAATATCAGCTTACATTTACATGTGTTTAATGTGTCACAAAGAGAGAATTTAATGAGTAGATAGATAATATGCATGCTTGGTTTTAGGCATTTTTATGACATTCACAGAAAATTAGAGTATTGGTGTTTTCACACTGAATGCGAAGCGAGCATTTTGCGCTGTACGACTACAAAGAAAGTCAATGCAAAGATGTAAACAGATGAGAATACATGCCTATTTGCATATTCATTTGAGCTGAACATTTTTAGCTTGTAAGAGAAATTCACTTGTGCTGTGGCGCTAAAGCCCATTAGCGTTAAGACATTAACTGACATTCTACTGATGTTATCAAGATCAGAAATGGAGTAAAAACTTATTGTCGCCTCCAGCATGTCCTGGGTCTGCCCCAGGGCCTCCCACCAGTTGGACATGCCCAGAAGACCTATGTCGGGAGGCACACAGGAGGCATCCTGATCAGATGCCCGAACCACCCCAACTGACCCCTTTCAGTGTGAAAGAGCAGCGGCTCTACTCCGAGCTCCCTCCAGATGTCCGAGCTCCCTACACTATCTCTAAGGCTGGGCCCAGCCACCCCACGGAGGAAACTCATTTCAGCCGCTTGTATCCACAACCTCATTCTTTCGGTCACTACCCACAGCTCAGGACCATAGGTGAGAATTGGGGTGTAGATGGATCAGTAAATTGAAAGCTTTGCCTTCCGTCTCAGCTCCCTCTTTACCACAGCACAGCACTCGCATCACTGTTTGTGACTTATGTAATCTATCTTGTTCAGTTACTTCTTACCAAAATTCTGTTGGCCTTTTATTTTTGGAGTAATACAACAGAGGAAATGAAGCAGAAATGAATGTGGTTAAAGCATTCACCTGACAGCAGATTGCATGCAAAACAACATTCGCACTATACCTGTCCGTGTCCTTGGCTGAGTGTCTGGTTTCGATGCTGATGGTTATGCTGTCTGCGAGATGACTTTTTCTTGGGCACAGGAGGACGTGGAGCGGGCTGACATCGGCACTCCACATGATCAACCACCGACACAACTGCTTTGGCATAAGTGGGTCTTTTGTTGACGTACTCGATCTTCATGACCTGGTGAGGTTGATAACAGTGGATTATTCTGAGCGTAATACAAACAGCCTTTCCAGGATGTTACTGATGTGTGTTTTTAGACATTTGTGTGCTGTTGTTTACCTGCAAGTATCTGGTGTGTGTGACATGAGGGACACACTGCAGGCTCTTGGTGTTGCAGCAGCCAGAGCAGCGCTGCACCTCAACGCAGGGCGGCCACAACAGGAAGTTAGCATTGCTGCGGTCCAGCATTGCCCTGGTGACCTCGACCACCTCTGTACGAACTTTACACAGAGCCTGCTGAGCTGGCTGGGCATCTGAGGGATGAGACATGACTGAGTGTGAGCATGAACGGATTTGCAAGTCTTTTGGTCATTTTACATCTCTGTTTAGTCAGTTTGTATTCCTTTGTGGTTGTTTTGTGTCTCTTTGTATCTGTTTTCGTGTTTCTTTGTGGTTGTATTGTTTACCTTTTTTGTTCATTTGTTTCCTCATGTCAATTTGCATCTCTTCATAGTTGTTTTTGCAGGTCTTTTGATCATTTTGCATCTTGTTTCATTGCGATCATTTTGTGTCTCTTTGTGGTTGTTCTGGGTCTCTTTTGTTTTTGTTTTGAGTGGCTTTGTGTTTGTTTTGTGTCTCTTTTTGGTAGTTCTATGTCTTCATGTTGCTTTGCATCTTTTCACAATTGTTTTTGCAGGTCTTTCAGTCATTTCTTTGTAGTTGTTTGTTTCTTTGTGATTATTTTGTGCTTCTTTATGTCTCTTCATGTGTTTTGTGTCTATTTGTATTTGTTTTTAATCTATTTGTGCTTGTTTTGTATCTATTTGTGCTTATTTTATGTCTTTATGTCACTTTGCATCTTCTCAGAATTGTTTTTGCAGGTCTTGTGGTCATTTTGCATCTATTTGTGGTTGTTGTGTGTCTCTTTGAATCTGGTACAGGTCTAGGGGCAAAACAAACACAGTCATCCATCCATGTGAGTATGGCTGGTTTTACTTATGTTAGGATTTTGTATTAAGTATTCTAAATTATTATAATTATTATTTACTCTATTTGACCATTAATACAGCTAACCACTGACTTTGGAAAAACCCCTTCCCTTTGTGTTTGTTGAACCAATAAGTAAAGGACCAAAAAAAAAAATCTAAATGCACATGGGACATGATTTCCCACAGAAACCCTCCCAAGTTGCTAAAAGAAGAGCACAAATATGAGAGGCTTAATTCCTTTCAATTCCATTAAGCTCACTCATTCATCCACAGTGACTCATCGTGCTTGTTTGCATGTGTATTAAGCGCGATAAGAGGCTCTCACCATTGAAGCCCAATTTACCATTTTATACAATAGCTGCTGTGACTTATGCAGCTCACCAGTGTAACATTCACTAAAGCCTGTTTGAAGGTGTTGCAGAGCAGAAACAAGCAGGCCCATTATAATGTGGAACTCATGCATTTTAAATGAGCCAATGTGCTACAACTTCTTACACTCAGACTTTGTGGCTTATTGTATTGTATTGGTGTTTTACACAGAAACGTGGGGGATGTAATTCCACCTTGCTTCACAGAGATTCACTGTTGAATTACAGAAATCTGTTGAAACATATAAGGGCACATCTAAGCTACTATAAGGCATCGTGTGAATGATGATTAATTTAGGGCCATTAGTACCTCCTCATGCCAGAGGGAATCCGACACCCCGACTGTTGTAGATTGCTGTCTGGTAATTCAGACATCTGCTTTATCATGATGGCAGAGAAAAAGGTTAATGGGAAGAATTTTAGCGTGTCACTAAAGCCATACTTGTCACATCAATCAGCTCCCAGGAAGACAGAGTGGAAACAGCCACAGTCCTCCACTAATGAGGACGGAGTACTTTTACATTCATGAGGAAAATCAGGAATCCTCCATGTCAGTGGCAAACCCTTTTAACATTTAATCAGTAAGAGTGATGGCAGTTGTCGACATCAGCGATTGCTTTTTGACTATATGGAATTCAAAGCCAACATATCCATAATGTCATTTTGACTTGTAGCAATTGTAATTAAAGATTCTATAATTCATTTATGTCTAGTAAAAATGTTGAAAAATCTTGATATCAATATTTAATTTCTTACTATGAAATGTTCAGAGTATAAATCTGTATCTTAATTACAACTGGTCAACTTTTATCATTGACTTTTATTCAAACTCAGCTAAAAATATCCAAAGTTCAATTTTGACATGTTGCAGTTCCAGATCTACAAAACCATAGTGTTGTTCTCACGTGCTGTGATTCTTATTAATGATATCAACGATTCAGTTCTTACCAGTGGCTGTGTTAATTGTGGATATACAATCGTTCTTACATACGGACATAAACTAAATTCCAGATATCTACAGTTAAGTTTTAAATAGTAAAAATCAAATTACTGATATGTCGGCTTGGAACTGTGACACGTAATTTTACATTTTTGAAATTAATTGTAGTGATAATTTTATGTAATAGGACAATTATATTTGGGATATTTACAGTTCCTTACATAACAAGTCATAATTTAATTTTAGATATCCAAAAAGGAATTTTGGCTCATCAAAATGTCACTGTCTGACTCATTTAAAAGTCAACCAATGGCTTTGTGGCATTTCACTAACATAACACCCACATATCCAAAATGGTTTATTGATATATCGGACATATGTGCTGACACATGTTAAAAGAGCTTGCCATACCATGTCAGCACTAAAGTTTTCTATTAACCCATTAATAGGTATGAATACACAGATACTTATCCTCACATACTGTCAGCCATACCATGACAAGGCTTTTCTAAAGACGCCACATGAGAACAATAGCAGTGATGTCTCTGTCTTTCATGGTACACAATCAACTCACATCTTGAGCGCAACAAGAAACCAGTCTCTCTAATGACACTGTGAGGGGTAAAAAGAAAAGAGGGGGACTCAGCTCACCGAGGCTCCTTGGTAGTCTGTGACCTCCATTGGCTGCAGAAGTCCCGTCCTCGTCATCTGAGACAAAACAGTAAACAAACACAGCATTTGACTTGCGTCGATACAGCTGCTGATTTATGAATGGTCTGTTATTGGCATGTACGGTATATTTTATCCTGAGGCTCTCAGCGCCCTCTGCATGTACGGCATAAAACATGAGCTCAAGAACTGTGGACGGGAGAGGGCGTGGGGGTAGGTAATGTCACATGTGAGTGTGCTCATGAGCATGCACATGCAGAGGGAGAAATAAATACTTCGACCAAGTGTAAGTAATTGTGAAGTAATTCTGACTTTGTGTGTTTTCTTACACACGTGTGTGTTTTAAGATCGTGTTCTCTCTGCCTCTTGTTTCTCCATTTGTTTGTCAGAGTCGGTTTTATTACTGTGACGTTTACAAGTCACAATTAGGTTAGAAAAGCAGCCAGTTATTGGTGTCGTGTTAGCTTTCAGTTCATCACTGCGTTGCCCCTCACACAGTTTATTTAATAAACTATCAATTACAAATTTAAATATAATCTCATGTCAGCATTTATGAGAAAACAAGTCAACATAAGTCAGCATACTGAGTGCACTAATATTATTATTCATGTGCTGTTTGTCTGCACTGCCGTTTTTAAATTAGATCAGATGGATGGATGCACTATTTTGAAAGGACGCTCATTAACCTGAAGGTCATACAACTTTATTATACATCCAGCAAAATGTAGTACTTTGAACTAAAGTAACGATATTGAATGATAAAACTGTACATGATAACGCACTGATGATGAAAAGAAGGTTGTCTGTGTATTTTAATCTCTCTGCTTTAGTATTTTAGCACAATCATATTCTAAAGAAAGTTACCAAAATGTATTTTAGAATGAATTTGTAATAATTAAGCTCCATCCATCCATTTTCAAAAACCGCTTATCCAAAGCTGGGTCGCAGGGGCGGCAGGTTGTGCAAAGTATTCCAGCTGAATGAGTTCCAGATACGGAAAATTAAGGAGAAGAAGCAGCATTATTGGTGTGACTCAGGCATACGATGAAAACTGGTTTAGGAGTGATTTAGTTCGCTCCATTTAATGTTAAAGATTAAAATGGTTGGTGGCTCGCTGGGTGGAGCAGGCGCCCCGTGTGCAGTTGGCAGTGCCCTTGCCGCAGCAGTCGCGGGCTCGGTTCCAGCCCGTGGCCCTTTGCTGCATGTCGTCCTTTCTCTCTTACCTTTCACGCTTCTGACTGTTCTGTCACTAAAGGCCAGAGAGCCCAAAGAAAATCCGTATACATGTGATTATATATGTGACTATTAAAGATGTTGTTAAGGTTTAACCAAGGATGTGGACAGACTGTAACTGTGTTAGGATCCATTTAAAGAGGCTGGTTTCTACAAGAGTATCAGGGCCAGGTATAACTGGGAAAAAATGAGAGGGGGGAAGATTTATTTTCTATTTTCAATATTGCATTATGAGAATAAAGTCAAAAAGTAGACATGAAGTCGAACTTTCAGTATTAGGGCCAGCCATGAGAGAAAAAAAAGGTTTTTTCTTTAATTTTGAGAATAAAGTCGAAATATTAAGAATAAAGTCAAAATATCAAGAACAACCTTGACATTTCAAGATTAAAGTCAAACTTTTGTGAAAACATTAAACTGCTGACGTTCGCACAGATGTCTGCCTCTGTAAAATACCTTGTGTAGATGAACGGGTAAGATTGCAAATCAGAAACAGTTTTGATAACAAGGGAATTACTTTGTTATTACAGCATAAACACCAGGGGTGGGAATCACCTGAGGCTCATACAATATTATCACAATACTTTAGTCACAACACAATATTATTGCGATTATAAATGTGTTGCCATATCCTGATTATTGTGATAACATATTTTGTGATATATTACGATAAGGATAAAAAAAAAAGATAAAGTTTTCAGTCTGTTCATCTCACTATCAAAACTGATACTTAGCACTGTGTGATGATACCGTATTGCCACACAAAAATATCACGATACTAGCTGTATTGATTTCCCCCCCTCCCCTAATAAACATTCCCCCTGTTCAGAAAGAGTAACCAAACAAACTTGAAGGGGGCCACAGCATTCGTGCAAACAAAGCTGGCTGGTAATGGACGGATACGATTTGATGTGCTACAGGAGTCGACTTTATCTCAATATTTTGACTTTATTCTTGTAACACAAAATTTAAAATTCTTTCTTTTATCATTTTTCTTCCATACTCCAGGCCCTAATAGTCTTCCGCAGGTTTCAGTGTGTGTTATAACAGTAAGATCAGAATGCGCTGGTCTTTACCTACGGAGTCAGTGAGCAGCAGCAGCTGAAGGTCCTCTATGGTGGAGATGGGGCTGTTTCTAACCAGCTCCACCAGGGCTGCAGGCAGAGGCTCCCCCTGAAACACAAGTATTCATTTCAATTATAGAGACCAAGAAATAAAACACATGACTTGTCAGGACGTCTTAGAACATTGCTTACGTTCAAAAAGGCGAAAGGCACGTAACCATTTAGACTTTTTTCAGCGTGACTGTAAGAATAGCCTTTTGAGACTTTCCCACCCTGTGTTCATCCTGCATGTGGCATTACGGAGTTTTACAAACAGTTCCTCTGAGGAAACGGAATCACTGCAGCACGTCTGCAACAACCACTTCAAGTGTTTCAGTGTGTGTGTGTGTGTGTGTGTGTGTGTGTGTGTGTGACTGAGGCACAATAGGTGATCAAAATGTAAACAAAACCTTATCCCTTATATCAAAATATGAACTTTGTACTAGTAAGAGTACTACACGGGTAAAATGTGTTGATATCTGTACTCCTCATTTGTGTAGCTGTGTTCAGTCTCTTATTCTTTTGGTCAAAAATGACCTGAAGCTCAATTCTGAGATCGTTGTATCTAAATAGTTTTCTAATACATTGTAAATATTGTAACTACACAGCAAATTGACATTTTTTTCCTCCAACAACTAACGCACTTGGTTAGGTTTAGGAAAAAAGAACAGGGTTTGGCTTTATAATCTTAAGGGACATGAACTGCTCTCCTGGTTGAAAATAGGTGTTTGTTGAACCCACTGACATCTGTCCACTTGTCTGTTTACGGGTTTATGCATTGTCATGGATACGTTGCACACAAAGCTGAAACCAGCTCGTCAATGCCCACATTTCTGATCAGAAGGAGAAACACACCTAATTTAAAACATTATGAAAGTCTTTAAAATCAACATGTTTTGGGATATGTGCAAATATTTTAGCAGGGTTCGGGCTGCTGTGAAAGTGCACCTACAAAAAAGTTTATCTTGGACCACCAAAAGAGGACGGCAGAGGAGATACCTGCACACAAATGCAACTGAGCTGGACAGCCACAAAAAGGTTCACAGGCTGAGATCAATGCAGAAAAAAATGTTAATTTATTTAGAACATTCATGCACAGAAAGAAGGGTGCTCACAGTGCAAATAAAAGGTGACTAAAAACAGCAGCAAATGTTTCAGTCCTTGACGATCATCAGTGCTGCTGACACGAGTGCTTCACAGAACATAGAGACACAGACAGATTACTGCCAGGTGTGATGGATCAGTCAGCAGGTGTCACTAATTAGATGAGATCAACTCTGAGGAGCAGAGGCCTGACGACCAAATGAGTATTGTACTAATCACAACATCCTCAAGCATTAATGTATGATAGCAGAACATACCCAAATATACAACTATACACACAAAAAGTAAATAAAATAAAATAAAATAAATTAAAATAAAATGTAAAAAAAATAATAATACAAATAAAAAATAAAGTACTAAAAAAAAATTAAATTAAAAAACAACACTTTGAGCAACCTTTTTTTGTGTATGGATGTTCTCAATAAATTGGCAATGTCTTGCATTAATCTCAGCCTGTGATCCTTTTTTGTGGCTGTCCAGCCCAGCTGTATTGGTGTGCAGGTATCCCCTCTGCTGTCCTCTCCAAATATTGCCACAATAACCTTTTCAAGAACATATTTGAAGGAATGAAGAGGGAGGCTTTGTTCACACGGATTATCTTTGAAAAATTCCTATTTTAAAGCAAAGCAAAATGGACACAAGTGGATCCACTTTTGCATATTTTGAAGTGGCTGGCGAAAGTTAATCGGAGTTTGTTCGGCTGCACGTAAACAGGAATATTAGTGGAAAATTGATTTTTGTTAGCCATGTAAACACCTTAGTAGGAATACTGTCTTTTTCAGAATAAAGGCCAAAACTGAAATATTTTGTGCAAGTAAATGTCGTCACTGAATCGCTCCGTTTACAGCAACAAATGAATATGTTACATCATGCAACTGTAAGACCCTTTTATGTTTTTTAATAGTTTTGGAAGACAATAGCATGGAGGCTATAAACAATATCAGGTTGTGGCTCCACAGGAAATACTTGTTAGTAGGAAAATTCATCTCAGGTTTTGTTTTCCTTTAGCTTTGTACTTAAACAACATGCATCAGATTAAAAATATTTCCACACCACCACACCAGAAGCTGAGCAACAGCCATGCACCGTGATTGTATGGACTGAGTGTGGGTTTAACCCCCCGAGTCATTAATGGGTACGAGAGCTGAAGGGGTTGCGGGGGAAGTATTAACCGTAGCAGACACACAATGGTCACTAAGAGCAGGGTGAATGACTATTGGCGTTGTGTCTTCTCATCTGCTAACATTTAGGGGTCAAAGGAGTCAGGAAGGAGTCAGGAAGTGGGGGAAGGAGTGATATGGAGAGGAGGAGAGGAGGAGAGAAGGGAGGTGCATCTGAAAAAAGAGAGGGATAATAGATGAATAAAAGACGGGTTAAAGTGGACAAGGATCAGACATGGGTCGAGACACTTCCCCACGTTGCTTTAAATGCTGTGGATGTGCTTCATTTGCTTTGACGTCCCAGAGATGGAGCCAGTGACGATGATCCTAAAGAGGCAAATGTTGTCCGGCTAATATTGTCATTAATCAGCAAATATACAAAATGTGGAAGGCTGCACATCTTAGCTTGAAACAATTCTGATTCATTTTATAGTGTAAATCCTGCGTTGCCATTCAGGTCCTGGAGAATATAATGAAAGGAAGTAGTCATCCATGCATGGACATGTATTGTCATCCTGCCTGTACTATACACCACTGACTTTCCTCCATTGTTGGTCGGCTTTTCAGAGTCAGATTGTACAGCGGGGAAATGCCTGCTGTATTACACTTACATCTCTGTTGCGGAGCGGTTGATGCCCCTAAGGAGTCATCATGATGATTCCTTCCCCTCGCCAAACGGAGCAAACCCGCCTGCTCGGCTAATTGTGCTAATTATAGGATGTGTGCCTTTGTTCACAGTGGTGCCTGCTGCCATGACGATTTGTGTCTAAGCAGGAAATACTAAATAAACACCTTAGTTCTGATAAACAAAACAGATGTAAACAGACGCAGAGTCCACAGACGGAATGTGCAAACACACATTGATGGAGTTCGATGTGTAACTAGGGGATGAAGATTATGATACGTTTTATAAATCAACATAATAAAACGTTACATTTGTACGTTTCACACAAGTCACATCAACGGTTCTTAAGTGGCGTGACTTTGTCGTTGTGGCGCGCAGACGATGGTGAATAGTGTGACACCCAGGTGAGATGCCTGCCAAGCTGAGGACCACTGTTCCAGACTAACAGACAATAAAAACTGTTGTTTTCAGCGAGTTTTAGCCCCCAAATTTGGGTGTTTGGGCACTCAAACGTGGGTGTATTTTAGAGACCTTTCACTGTGTTTCCCCTGACTTTTTAGCACCAAAATGTGGATTTTTTTGGTGACCTGTCACTGTTTTTCCAGCAGCGTTTGAGCCCAACAATGGCTGGGTATTTTAGGGACCCTTCACTTGGTTTCCTGCTGCTTTTTAGCCTCCAAACGTGGGTGGTTTTTAGCAAATGTCCCCAGTCGTATGTATTAATTAGTGATCCATGGCTGTTTTTCCAGCAGCTTTTTAGCACACAAACATTTGTGTTTTTCAGGGACCCTTCACTGTGTTTCCTGCGGCTTTTAGCCCCTAAACATGTGTGCTTTTAAGCGACCGGTAGTTCTTTTTTCAGCAGCTTTTTTTGCAAACTTTCGGTGTTCGCAGCAGCTTTATAGTCCCCTCACTGTTTTTTTAGTGACCCACTGCTGTTTTTCCAGCAGGGATCATGCCGCAAAAGGCAGTTATGGTTTGTACAGGATATTTCTGTGTTTTCTGAGGCTTTTTAGCACCCACAACGTGGATGTTTTTGTGTGAATAGTGGCTGTTTTTCAAGCAGCTTTTAGCCCCCAGTCGCAGGTGTTAATTAGCAATCCTTGGCTGTTTTTCCAGCAGTTTGTTAGCCCACAAATGTTTGTGTTATTTAGGAATCCTTCACTCTATTTCCTGTGGCTTTAAGCCTCTAAACCTATGTGCTTTTTAGCGACCTGTGGCTCTTTTTCCAGCAGTTTTTAGCCCCCAGTCATGGGTGTAAATTAGCCATCTTTGGCTGTATTTCCAGCAGCTTTGTAGCCCACAAATGTTTGTGGTTTTTAGGGATCCTTCACTGTGTTTCTTGCAGCTTTTAGCCACTAAACATGCATGCTTTTTAGTGACTGGTGGTTCGTTTTCCAGGTTCATTTTTTTTTTAGCAAACTTTCAGTATTTCCAGCAGGAGTGTTTTTTAGCAACCTGTTGCTGTTTTTCCAGCAGGTATAATGCCGTAAAAAGCAGTTGTTTTTTTTTAAAAGAGACATCCCAGCAATTCCTGCCTGGACTGTGCCCCTAAACTGAATAGTTTAAGCCCAAACGTGATCTTTTCACAACCCAAACCAAGTGGTATTTTTATTTAGGCTTAATCCACAGCTTAATCCATGTTGTCTGAACATAAACTTTCAACGTATCTGCTCCATAATAACATCCAAAAGTCATGTGTTGGTTTCCATAAACGTACAATGCCAACATTTTTTCTGGCAACTGAGTTTAGCTTATAGAGGAATTTCTTTATAGCCTGGACCTTGCTATACAAGAGAATAAAAGGAGGACATTAGTGAGTAAAACAGCACCCGATTCATAATGACAGACGCAGCTGTTAGACAGGCATCATGTTGTAGGGTGGTTAAAAAATATTGATTTATCAATGCATAGATTCTGAATATTTGAAATTGCTTCATTGCCTGTTTTCCACAGTACCAATCCACTGATGCCAGCTCGCTTTCTCACAATCATTCTGCTGTTCTCTGCTACGGACCAAAAAAAGAAAAGTTGTCATATTTAGCTTTATCTTTTAATAAATATAAATAAATTGTATGCCCTCAATGATTGCTTTCTTTATGTTATCAAAAACTAATATTTCTCAAGATATTGTATCGAAGATAGAAATTCCAGTATCGTGATGTTTGCTTACTATTAATTTATAGCAATACTGTCTTTCTTAGAAAGTGTATTGTATAACCAAACTGCTCCCTATATTGTCATACAATAGTGTCTCTTTCATTATATTATGACAATTCAGGTTGTCCTGTACACTTTCTGCCATCTTACACCACCCAAAATAACACAATTTTGACAGCACTTAACACCTGAAGCAAACTCCCACCCCCTGAAGGTCTTTTGGACATACTGAAGAATGCCAGGTACAGGCAGCGGCTGCAGTGGGCAGGGGCGGAGAGGGAACATCTAATCGTACATAATTAGAGGGTCGAGTCTGCTGCCGGCGCAGCAGCACCAGCAGCCAAAGCACACGTGTGAGGTTTCACATGTAGTCACTGAAGCTGCGCCTACACGTGCGCAACACCAGAATGTGTGAATGGATGTGACTTTAATTAATCCCTTTGTCATAATTTAGCTCTAAATTGAAAAGGCGCTTCATGCAAAGGAGTGAGAAGTGTATCATCTTAATGTCTGTATTCCTCTTTGGTGGTCCACAGCTGAATGTATACGCACTTCATACATTAGCATGCTTTTAAATTACCTCTCGCTCTCGAGACTGGCTCTGTCTTAAAGCCATTCTCTTATCATAATGTTTTTACACAGGACGTGATTGAACCTACAGACTCCATCATTTCACAGCTGCCATACTATAACTTTAAAATCAGACACGGGGAATTCCTGGTTGGATACCACAAAGCCTTTGTAACTTTCTCCCTCTAAAACACTCGGCCTGTCAAATTTTCTTTCACATGTGGTGCCTACAGAGGCCATAAACTGAGAAGACGGGTTGATGACAGGAATTTACAGTCATCCATCACACACCCTAAATCTTATGTGAAGTAGTGATGGTGATGGTAGATTACATGCATACACTAAAGTATATGGGTTTAGTGAATGAAAGGAGGAATGAAGACACTTAAGATGCCACTTCACATCCTGCAGAAACTCTTTTTTTCTCCCTTCTTTTATATTGTTTTTACATTAATTGAAATCTAAAAGATTCTAATGTGTGCTAAAGTTACTCAGTCCTTGGTACAATACCCAATACCATCTGTCCATGTGAAAAAAGGAAGGTTGTGACTCTTTTTGACTTGTTCAAATATCCACTTCCTATGACTGACGTGTTAACTGCGTGGGTTTTGACCCCATTTAGTTTTACAAGTGACTGACACTCATTGTTTGGCTGAATTTCCTGGTTCAGAAACCCAGATGAAATCTTATCAGAGGCAGAAATACAGATAAAATTTGTACAGTGTACATCTGAACCTACTTCTATAGACTTCACTTGAGCAAAAGTAGCAAAGTTTTTTGCTAAAATGAACATAACAATGTCATTTATCATGGAGCCTCCACTTGACCTGGACAAGACCCTTGGTTAAGTTTTGTCTTCCTGTTTGACCCAGCAGAGGGTCAGACTTTGCCCGTCTGTCCTGCACCCATATTTCACTACTGCCTGATTATTTTTAAGCGTTTTGAAGGAAGTGTTCGTGTAAAGATTGAGCAGCAGTGCAGAAGTGGTTCACTGGAAATAGGACCAGCAGTAATTAGTGCATCATCTGTGTCTATGTGGTAACCCTGTTACATACTTAAAGGGACAGTTCACCCCAAAATGAACAGTATGGATTTTTTGTCTTACCTGTAGTGCAATTTAATAATCTAGATTATTTTGTTGTGAGTTGCCAAGTGTTGGAGGTATCAGCTGTAGAGATGTCTGTCTTCTCTCCAATATAATGGAACTAGATGGCACTCGGCTTGTGGTGCTCAAAGTGACAAAAAAATACATTAAAAAAACTCAGCAGCAATGTCTCTTTCCAGAAATCATGACCCGGTTACTCAAGATAATCCATAGATGTTGTTGAGAGCAGTTTCACGTTGGGACTATTTTCTTTCTAGCAAACTACACCCAACAGCTGTGTCACTTAACAGAAGGAAGTGTTCATCTACCCATGGACGAGAGGCTCATGACAGCACCAAATGACATCCTGTTTGGCTGAGATGTAACGTAAGCTAGCTCAGTGGTGCTAGGTGAGTTAGCATGTTTCCTTCAGCGCTGTCATACAGTTGGCGGATGTAGCTCAGTAGAAAGAAAATAGTTCCTACATGAAACTGCTCACAACAAGGTCTGTGGATTATCTTGAGT
>JAPZEB010000009.1:21186286-21196502 GCA_029783705.1 Chaetodon striatus
AACACCTCTAACTAGAGGTGCCCATGAGGCATCCTGATCAGATGCCCGAACCACCTCAACTGACCCCTTTTGACATGAAGGAGCAGCAGCTCTACTCGGAGCTCCCTCTGGATGTCTGAGCTCCTTACCCTATCTCTAAGGCTGGGCCCAGCCACTTGCTCTTACTTTAGCCTTCTGCTAACCAGAGCTAAAGGCTCAAGGCTGCAACCTCAAGTTCATGTTTATGTAGCTACCGTTAGCGAGCGCTTTGAATCAGAGTTTCTCCACCTCACTGCTCACTGCTACAGACCACCTCGCTGGGAGGAGACCCAGCAGAAACTCCTGCGACAGACCCCCAGTCATTGGCAACAGCAACCCGAATATAGCAGCACAATCCCCAACTCAGGGGGACTAGACTCCCCATTGGATCAGCAAACTTTCTGTTGCTGCCATTACACAGGTTAAACACTGACCACCAGCCCGCTGGGACAACCAGCAGCTAAGGGTTTGCACTGGCAGAGTTCAAGCCGCTACAGCCACCAACCAAAAGTCTATCGTTCAAGCTGTGGCCAGCACTACTCCTGGAGAAGCAATCAACAGTGTCAGGGAGTGAGGTCAAGGGACAGCGGCGTGACTAATTAGCTTAAGTCTTATGTCATTTGTGGTCTATTAAACAGAGCAATTGGAGAAATGAACACGCTGCACGCAACTGTACAAAGAACTAAGATTAAATAAATCACTGTATGGGTAACACTGGGTTGCTGTATAAGGCACATGCATGTGCCATGGTCGTCTGGTAGGAGGGGCTTAGGATAGAATAGAGAGAGACGCAATAGGAAGGTGTAATCAGATAGTCGTAAAAATAATATCAAGATTATCATTTTAAAGAAACAGAACAATGTGAAACACGTTCTGCAGTGTTCTCGTGTTGATCATGGGATGGCAAGACGGCATAAAAGATTAGAAATCTTAAAAACACTCAAAACAAAGTATTAGATAAGAATATTTTAAAATATTAAAATCCAGTTTTTCTTAAAATATTTCCATTTACAGTTATCAAGTAAATCTCTCACTATTACATCTTTAAAAATGGCAAATACAAAAATATAATATGCAGCAAAGTAATATCAGGCATCATACCTATAGTAAAGACCAATATAGCAACTGTGGTGTTTTCAGCTAAGTGTATTTACGACATAACCATTAATTTCTATTGTGGCAGGGCTGCTCCCAAGAGCCTGTTTCTGTATGGTGAGGTGGTGGCAGTCAATGTGTCTGAACTCAGCTGCAAAAAGTCCAAACAGGAGGAAGAACACCATGACCAGGGCCCATTCACACACGGCAGCCTCAGAGACGGAGCCTGTATTGGCGAGAACGATCACTGAAGGAGGGAAGAGAGCAGTCAAGGAGCGCAACACTAAATAAATGCATGTCGTGGTAAATCAAATAGTAAACATGTTGTGGCAATGTGATTTTTCCCACTGGCAATCTGCAACTGGGCGCATGTTTGTGTTGGTGACCGATGATGTAGTCGATTTTTGTGTTCTTAGCCCCTCCCTTAGCACCTCTCTGTAGTTTCCTGTTCTGCTTTGTGGTTGGATGTGTACAAATAATGTGAGAAGCCTTTTAAAATATAAATTGTACTTCTCACGATGGAAACTGCATTCAACAAAAGTTAAATCTGTCATTTAAAAAGTTTGTTTTTAATAAATAAATATAGCCATTGCATCCTCTTTAAGAGATTTTGAGAGAGTGACTTTTATTATTTTTACTGACTATTGCACCATTAGTCTAGAGAAGGTATACCTCTATTTTCCCTAATAATAAAAATATTTGATTTAAAAATCGGAGTGCATGAAAACAAGTAACAGTAAAAGTAATGAACAATTTCTTGAAAATATTACATTTTTTGTAACCATCTATACAATACTTTTAAACTAAAAGTATTGTATAAATGGTTGAAAATATTAGCGAGAACTTAGCTAACAATTTTAACCAGTTATAGATTACTTTTAGCCTTAACATATTGAACAAATGGTTGAAAAAAATAGCTAAAACTTAGCTAATAATTATGACCATTTATACATTACTCTTTAACCTAAAATTAATGAAAGAATGGTTCAAAATATTAGCTAGAACTTAGCTAACATTTTCGATCATTTATATATTACTTTTAGCTTAATAGAAATGAGCGAATGGTTGAAAATATTAGCTTAACTTCGCTAATATTTTCAATCATTTATAGATTACTTTTGGACTAAAAGCAATGAACAAATGGTTAAAATAATAAGCTAAAAATTTGCTGCTATTTTTGATCATTTATAGATTACATTTCGCCTAAAAGTAATGACCTAATGGTTGAAAATGTTAGCTAAAACTTAGCTGACATTTTCAACCATTATAGGTTACTTTTAGCCTAAAAATAATTCAGGAATAATTGAAAATATGAGCTAAAAATTAGATAACATTTTAAACCAGTATAGTTTACTTTTAGCCTTAAAGGCAAGGGCAGACAAAAAAAAGTTTGGGGACCACTAGTCTCAACATAAATAGCTCTGAATTGTGGTTTCAACAATTCCTTTGTATTCCTAATAATCCTTAACCCCCCCCACGACCCTCAAGAGGATAAGTGCTTAGAAAATGGATGGATGAATGAGTATGTTTGTCTTAATGCAGACTGATAGGAAGGATACTAGCGATGACCAGGCTGGTGCAGAGGATGCAGCAGGTCGCCCTGGCGAGCCCGACCCAGAATCGGTCCTGAGACGGCTGAGCCCTGTAGGTCAGAAACAGCTGCACCCAGAAGTAGGCCAGGCCAACGAAGAAAGCCACGAATGCTCCAAACAGGTGAACGCTCCTTACGACTGATTGCTAAGTGGCAAAAGCAGAGGGAGAAGAGATTGTTTTTAATGTACACAGATTGATTGTTATGGGTTAGAAAAAGAGTTCTTTATTATTCTCAAAATGTATTTCTTTTTGTAAGCTGTTACCTGGAAGTTGCCAAGGATGGAGATTGCTATCGCAGAGATGAACCCCAAAACAATGCTGAGTATGTTGGCCTTTCCATGGTGACCGTAGTCCTTAATCTGCTGGAAACGGATCACCACAATCCACAGGGCTGAGAGATACAGACAGAGACAGATGGCAAAGATGGTCAAGAAGTTACTTGAGATAAATCATGACTTGAGTACAATTTAAAACAAGACAACGTGACCTTAAAATCATACAGGCAAAAGTCCAGGACTTTAAAAGGAGACTTGAAAACTACCAAAGTAGCTTTGAATTGCTTTTTAAGCAAGTTTACAGAGACTAAAGCATATGATGGACAGATCTTCAGTAGATAAGAACTCCTACTACCGAGAGCGGTATAAATAGATCTGTAATTACCTAACACAGAGCAGATGTTGCAGATCTGGGCGAAGAGACAGCTCTGAGGGTTGTGAGTGCCACAATAACTAACAGGTGAATGAGAGAATAAAAGCATTATCATTCAACAACATAATTAGGCTCAATATTTAACTACTGGTTTACACTTTATCATGTCTCAGTGGAATCATACCAACCTGATGTAAGGGAATCCTTCTGTGAGGTTGACGGATCCATTTCTTACAGATACAGCAAATCTAATGGGAGGGACACAACCAATGATTTATTTATTTATTTATATACTTATTTATTGTTAAGGGATAAAGCCATGAATCCAATTTCATCGTAAACTGCATTATGGTCACCATGTTCTGAATTTGCATTGTAGTAATTATTTTATATGTACTGTAGAAAAAAAAAACACTTTTACAGTGTTGCTAGGTCCCTTCTTAAAGGTCTAGTGTGTCGGACTGAGGGGGATATATTGGCAGAAATGCTACATAATATTCATAACTACGTTTTCTTTAACTTTATAAGCACCACAAACAAAGAACCACTGTGTTTCAGTTACCTTAGAATGAGCTGTTTATATCTACATGCAGAGCAAGACCTTATAGATGTATGATAAGTAAGATACCGGACCCCAAGATGGCGCCTATTCAGCCTAGTGGAATTGCTCACCTGGTGTATATGCCAAAAAACGGTCGCTAACTTCCAGGATATGCAGCCCACTAAATATGTGCAATTGTGTTTCACCTTTTGGCCCCGCCCACTAGTTCCTGCTCAGCCCATTTTCAGATTTTACATTATGGTGACATCACAGATTTTTGAATCACTTTCTTTGCTCAAGGAATTTTTACAAATATTAAACCTCCATTGATCAAAAATTCAAAATGAAAGAGTCATAACTGATCTTGGTCGTAGTTTGAAGTGTAAAATGTATAAGGTGCGAAATGCTCTTTGGGCAGCAGGGATTTTTTTGCTGCAATACCGCAAGTGGCCACTGGGAAGCAAGGCTAAACAGTGTTCCTTGGGGCTTGGGCCACCTCTATGGAGTCCACCATGCATGGGTGTAGGTTTCGTTTCAACATTTGGAAGGCATATATAGAACGAGGGGTTTGGGTATCCACCGTCACATAATTTTAAGCATCAAACATTTAATATTCTGCATTCAGGTGAATGTTTATGCACTAATTTGTGTCTTTTCTCTATCAATTTCTGCTGGAAATGAAATTAAATTTGTCAGAATAAAAGTAGTCAGCTACTGTCATGTTTTTATGGGGGGGACAAATGTGCGCTTGTTATTGGACAAACCAAACATTAGCCCTATTTACACAGCGTTCATGCTCTAGAGCCACTACAAAGTCCTGTCTTTATGCATTTTTACACAGAAGTGTAAAAGGGGCTATTGGTTCAAGATAAGAGAAGGTTTGCTTATGTAGTTTCAGTTACTTGCAATCTGCAACCTCACCTCTAGATAACGCTAAATACTTCACACCAGACCTTTAATGCAAATGTGCTGTTACCTGTACCTTTTCCCTTCTAGATACTTCTAGATAAGTACTTCATTGATAACCCTGTGGCAGGATGGAGCTCCTGTTTACAGAGGGTTGTTTTCTTAAGTTAATAGTCTTAATGGTGCTGATTCACAGTCACTTTAGTGAGGTTTGTTGTGGACTTGTGCCATGTGCTTCTGGTATGTTTGATGTTGGCATATCCTCATTATGTTACACTCAAAATTTAAGCGTTCTCAAACAAGACCACTCCAAACACTATGAAAACATACGAAAAACAGCCTTTTGGCTAATTCTGGCATTGTTATACCATGTGTATTTATTAATTTGCACTGTCCCTTCTGAGATAATATCAGCTGAAACTGTCAATAAAGAAAGTATCAGTAAAGGAGGAAACTAAATACTCACACAGTCCAAATCCCCGCAGTGCCGAAGACAGCCAGAGAGATAGGGAGCAATGCCCACAGCCACATGTTGCAGGACAGCTGGAGTCCAACAGGAGGTCAACTCTGAGAACGGACATACCTCTGACTGAAAGTTGCAGTGTAAAAATCAGTTGTAACATTAACAGTGTGTGTGGGAGAGAGAAGCCGAGTGTACTCACTGGTTGCAGGTTGAGATGCAGCTCTCTGTCAAAACCTCACCTAAAGTAGCTCATTCAATCTTTCCCCTTTACCATAATGACACTAACAAACAATGATAGCTTACTGCACTTTGTCCTGCTGGAGTGATAAGTCAACTTTGTGTCAGCACAATATAATAAATATGATATCAACGGTTATGTGATTACTGCAGGAGGAAGAGTGATGTTGGGGCGTGAATGAAGGAAACATATCACATGTGAAAAAGTTAAGATTTTAAACTAATAAAACTTACTTCATTCCCTGCATTGAGAAACTCAAAGTGGTGCGCTACACTGTCAGGTACGGTAAATGCTTCTCTTTGAGGGCTGGGCTGGACTTTGAGCCGGTGTTTTTTCAGATTTACAACCTCTTGAACAATTTCCTCTTAGTTCCAGCAGTGGGTTTCCTCTCTGTGGTTTACCTTTTCCTTTCCGTTAACTGAAAGCAAAACCACAAAGTCTTAACACCCTAAACAAAGATCGTTTAGGTCATTTGTTTAAATGGTTTCAAACAATGATCGATTGTGTAGATGGTTTAAATAGTAATGAGGTAAACTCAGCAACCATATTCAGGCCTTGGTGTACAGACAAGCATCATAAATGTTAAGCAGCTCCGTGTTGGATTAATAATTATTTAATTTGCAGTTTAATAATCATGAAGCAGGTTGTAAAAGTCCTCGCAGCACATATGACCTTTGGTCAATAAACGTGACAGAAACACTACCAACATCATTTATTACCACATTATTGTTACTCACGCTGTCAGAAAATAAAAACGCTGTGATAGAGATGAGTTCATTAAATGATTGTTCTTTATTGAGGTGCAGCGTTCAGCGCTGCCACACACTCTTGGCTTGTGTACAAGTCACTGTAACTGTGTGTATGTGTGTGTGTGCGTGAGCGTCAGAGCTCAAGCTCAATCTTGACATCCATCTTGGCCTTGTAGGGCTCCAGCAGGGGGCGGACTTCCTCAGACAGGAACCTGGTCACCTGGACGAGAGGATGGAGAGAATTAATTGCTCACCATTAGTATCGAGATTGCTGCACTTTTTCCTTTTCAGACTGGTACAGACTTAAATATTCAGAGACGTCTTGATAGATTTTCCAGACGATATTTGACATCTGACTACATATAGCAAGATGTTTAAGTAAATAAATGGTTTGAAAATCCAACTTTTAACATGTACAGTGCCTTACAAAAGTATTCGACCCCCCGGACGTTTATCCTAGTCTTTTGCAATTAAGCGTGTGATTTAAATGAATTTTTAGTTGGATTTTTTTTGTAATGGGCCGACATAAAATGGTCCAAACTGGTGAAGTGAAATGAGAAAAAACTCCCATGCTTCTTGCCTTGCTTTTGACAACATCAAGTTTACTGTGGAACACGCTCTCACACAGCAGTAAATATTTTGGCTGCACTGACTGCCTGCTCCAAACGCCAAGAAAAACACTCTGCTTATAGCACCAATTTATGTTTAGAAACTATATATTTTAGAATATATTTTATTTTTTCATACCTGTCCAGAGCTGGAAATTATTAAATTCCACACTTTTCCAAACTCCGTACAAACTCTGTCGTATACAGATACTTAAAGCTGAGACCTGTTGTGACAGTGGAGGACCAGTCAGGATGGCAGCTAGAATAAAAATGAGGGACTGCTGATGTACCTGCTGGGGAGCACGGCCAATAAAGGTCTTAGGGTCCAGTATGGCGTCCAGCTGCCCCAGAATGGGGGCGAAGTAGGGGTCTTTCTGAACTCTGATCAGCAGGTCGTTATCACCGCCTTCCTGTTTGACCACAGCCCCCGCCTCCTGCGACAGAACACGGATCTTCTCGTGGCAGTCCTGAAGGAGGAGACAGGTGTTATTTCAAGCACAAAGCTCAGGAGCTGTTGCTACTCAACAAAATCAATTCAGCTTGTTTACACACCTGTCTGTTCCCTCCAGCCTTCACCATGGCCATGATGATGTTCTCTGTGGCCATGAAGGGCAGCTCGTGGCGGATGTGTCTCTCGATGACTTTGGGGTAGACCACCAGTCCCTCTGTGATGTTCTGCAGAGTGCTGAGGATGATGTCAGCTGTCAGGAAGGACTCGGGCAGGGAGATCCTCCTGCACACCAGCGAGAGGGTTCAATGAGTGAATAAGTAGAGGAAGCAGGAGACAGAGGCCAAATCAAGTACCAAAACAGAGCCTGAACACCTTTGCCTGTTTAGGTAACAAACAGGGCTGTAAAAGTTTGTGTATTCGTACTGAACTGTCATGGTATGGGGGACATGGTTTTGGTCGCACCCGCACACAGAATACACAATATGTAGACTGATGTACATAATGCAAAACCAAATTTCATGAGCTCAAGATCCACCTAGGAACCTTTAACTGTAAGCTATTAGCAATTTATGCTGAGGACAAACATATCTGTATACTTTACATATCCGTCTCTAACATGCAGTGCATATGTGCGTCTGGGGTGTTGACCTGTTGGCGCTGTCGTCCAGCGTCCTCTCCAGCCACTGGACCGATGCTGTCTGCAGCGGGTCGGCCATCAGTGCCACCAGATGTCGGGCCAAGCTGCAGCACCGCTCTGCCCGCATGGGGTTCATCTTGTAGGGCATGGCACTGGAACCTGAAAGAGGAAGACAACTTGATGCTGATACAGTTTGTGCTGATACCTGCATTACAGGATAACGTGTGGCAGAAAGTGAATGTACCAATCTGTTCCTTCTCAAAAGGCTCCTCAATCTCCTTCAGGTTGGCGAGCAGGCGGATGTCAGTACAGATCTGCAGAAGACAGATTAAAGATGAGCTTCGACAAGTCTAATCGCTCAAAGAGCAGGTTTTTCTCAGTGTGTGCAGGTTTCCGATAAACACCAGTAGATGGCAGCATTTCTCTACATGTGTCCAGCTCCTGCAGCTTACCTTGTGGACAGTGGCTCCCAAACTGGCCAGGCTGGACAGACAGTCTATGTCCACCTTACGGCTGTATGTCTGTCCAGTTACCAGGTAGGCTCTGTGCAGCACGAGAACAACATCATCAGGACTCATGACAATGCAAGTCTCACTAATCTGTTAGATATCACTACCTATACTGTGGTCAAGGCATTGAACAGTTTACACAGTAACTCTGCTACAAACTCTACACGTCTGCTTGTTTTGTCTTATTTAAGGGAAAGTTCAGTATATATTTTAACCTGAATGTTATTTTCCCATGTTGTTGTGTGTACGTGACTAATGGGGACAACAGTTTTTGAAACTGGTCCAGTATTTAGCAAGAGAGCTGCAGCTGACAGCAGCAGAACAAGCCGATGTAAGCAGTTGGGACATGTTCATACCATCAATATATGTCCAGTTAGAGTGCTTGTTTTGCCACTGACAGGCTCAGATTGTTATTAAAAGTGTCTGACAACATTATGGAAAGGATTACTACAGAGACAGACATTTTTGTAAAAAGTAAGATCCTTTTTTTTAACCAGAATCAGCCCTGTGATCACTATCGTCAAACCCACCAGACTCCATTTAAATAAACAGTGATTTTACCGTGTATAGAGGCAGCATGTTTTCACATCTAACTGAGTGAATTAAAGGTTTATTTCAACCCAGTTATAGTTGGTGATTGTTGGAATAGTGTAACGATAAACTTAGACATTTACATGTATTTTATTTTGTTTCTGTCAACTTTGAATTAAGTGTGTCTTAAAATGAAAAAAATACTGTTTATTTTAATGGAGTCTGGTGAGTTTGGCAATGGCAATTTGTGGGCAGTTTCTCATAAACAAAGGGGGTCTTACTGTACAACAAAAAAGTCTCTCTCTGTCGCGATCCTTTCCATAATAATATTAGACACTTAGAGAAATAGTCTGAGCCTGCCTGTGGCAAACACAAGCACTTTCAGCGGATGTACTTTGAAGGTACATACGAACATGCCCCAAGTGGTTACACTGCAGCCTGTTACACTGCTGCTGTCTGCAGTGCTCTTACTCTTTTATAATCATATTTCTTCCATCATACTTACAGAACAGATCTGATTCTACCAAATATTAGAGGCAGGAATTGTTTATTTTTTATTTTTAATACAGAACTTACTTTTTGAAGCCCGCAATCTCTGTCACCTTTCTGTCAAGCTCCTCCACCTGATGAAGAAACACAATTGAACTTGAGCACTGTAACATTTATTAACCAGAAAAAAAGAATAAATTGCACATCTATTTCCAAAGAGGCGTGTAAGAGAGGGACAAGCAGAAAACAATATGTAGAAAAACTCCAGCACAATCTCCATAACCCAGTTCAGACCAATAATTCGTGATGAGACAAAACTGGTTTCGAACATTGCAGAGAAAAGTGTGAGGTGGCCGTCTGAGCTCGACTCAAGCCGGCTGACGGTGTCACCTGGAACTCAGCTGGTCAACACGCTGGGGGCTGCTTTTAGAGCGTAAAGCACGTCACCCGTTTCAAGAGCTAATTGGCTTGTACTGAAGCCCGCTGGTCAAGCTTTCGGTTTCCACCTTCACGGTGTGCCAGTGTGAGACGGAGGGTCGCTGCCGCTGCTGCTCTCTGTATGTGCTTATGCCCCCTCTCGCACACTCATTCTCACTGACTGATTGATTGGCGCTGGTTATTTATAGTATTGTGGTGTATTTATTATGAATACAGTCCATCTGATGCTCGTTTTGTTTCTGTTTTTTGCCATTTCATCACTACTACAGATGCAGCTGTAGCCAGTATCTCACTATCACTAC
>JAPZEB010000009.1:21198461-21208535 GCA_029783705.1 Chaetodon striatus
ACAATGAGGCTTCCTATAGGAAATCAATGCATGGACAAAATGTCAAATAAATCATCACGGAAACCACAGTTTGCTACAATTTTTATGTGGGAACATCAAGGAACACCACTGACCACTCGGTGAGTTTCATGGCTTTGAAAACAGACGTTTCAGGTGGTTTTAGGACAGATTTACACACGGCCATAGACAGCATTGTTAAGCCAGGCAGGGGAAAGCCAAATTCTCTAATTCACTAATAACATGAGTGTAGCCTGATCTCTATCAGCATCTGTGCAGAAATACTGGGTTTAAACAACAGAACAGATATGCCAAAAAGAAAAAAGCTACACAGCATCAGAACGTCAATATTATGAATGAAGCCTCAAACCTTTGAACAACTCAGCACAACCCTAACTCTCATCCTCCCTTTCTCCTTATCTCTGTCTCCCTCTGCTTCCATTCCCTTGTTCTCTCCTCATTCATCCCTGCCTCTTCCCTCTCCTCTCGCTCACTCAGCTCTCTTCGGATTCGCTTGTTTTCAAACTAGCACAGTTTTCCCTTGAAGCCGTCACTACGATGAGCCGCGCGGAGACTTCTGACGTACATCAAGCACGCTCCTCACAGCAAGAGAGGGGAGATGAGGGATCGACACGAGTAACATGAAAACCTCACAGCCCTTAGAACTTTAAAAGGAGAAGACGCCTGACACGGTTGATCTTCAATAAAAATTTAAAAGGCTTTTTTTCAGCGAGTTGAATACAAATAAAAGTTCAGATTAAACTACTGAAGCACATAAATACTAACAGCCAGCTGCTGGGTTGTTGAGACAGGTGCAGCATTTTATGAGCTACCTTGACATTCATGATTTTTAATCTATTATAATGGTCATATTTACCAGCAGCGTGCGGGCTTGGTAGCATAGTTGAGATCAATTTATTGAGGTATTTTATGGTATCAATATGTAGGACAATTGGGCAAATACAGGCAAAATCAAAATTATGTTCCACTTTGATTTTATTAAAAAAATACCTGTCAATATACAGCATCATTATCTCACATTTACTATACTTAAATATTCATATCCCCAAAACCCCGTCACATACACCCAAATTAAGAAGATCTAACATTTAATAGGAAAAAAACGCAAACATACACAAACATAGGTCTGTAAATACATCTATTGCTACTGGTTAAATTAATTATAAGTAAGCTGCAATTAGTTTCTAATCTTAAGTTTCCTTTAATAGCACAAACACCAGACGAATAAACACTCCCTAAAAACATCAACTTATCAATAAGACATGCTCAGTTCATGCTGCACACAGCGATCTATCAGAGGACTAATAAGATGCCTGTCATGAGTTCCCAAAGCCCATCTACAAGGCATAAATAAAACTGTTTTGTTTTTGCCTGATTAAGTGATGCAAGACCTTAATTAAGGCAGAAGTGGAAAACAAATCCTCAAAATAAGTGTTTGGTGCTTGACACATAAATTATTAACTGTTTATCTAAACAGTCTCTGTTAATTTTATGTCAGTCCACTAGTCTATCAACCAAGTAATATTTTTAGCGTTGGTGATCACATCAAAAGAGGAGGGTTGGCAGCTGAGGCTTGTTAGGGAAACAAATTTCCAACCCTGGTAGTGTAAGTGCCTTGCTCTGAGGAATTCCTCTGCAAATCCGAGTGATGTTAGTGCCTCGTTTCAGTGAACTGAACCTTTAACCCTGGTAGAGTTAGCACCTTGCTCAAGGAAATGAAATTCTATCCCTGGTATGTTTGTGTCTTATTTCAGGGAGCTGGGCCTTTGCGCCCTGGCAGCATTCATACTTTGATGTGTGAAGCAATCATGGCAAAGGACAGAAGACCATCTGTTTGGAACCTACTTCCTTCATTATACTATTATCAACATCGACATTACTGTTAGTGTAAAAACATCTGAAAAGGATTCTAATTCTGCAAAGACTCATAACACTTAACTGATTCATTTGTAATTTCAAAATGTAATTTGTACATTTCTAATAATCTGTCTTACTGCTTGGTCTTGAAACTTTGAACAATTATGCAGTGTTTGCTTTTTAATCTTCTTCTTTTTTTGTTTCATTATTGCTATTTAGGAGAGGAGGTATCCTCAGACATCATTTTTGGTTTCTAACCGCTATGTTAAACGTAAAACAAAACTAAAACAATATCAGTGCCTTCCTTTTAGAGAGGGTAACTTCCAAACTCGACGCCTCACTTAAGACAACTGAACTTCCAGTGCTGGAAGTTCTTGAGTCTGCTCGAGGGAACTAAATTTCTGAATTTGGTGGCACGTGTCTTGCTGGCACAAACCGTGGTACCATTTGTTCCTTGCTTTAGAGAACTTCCAAAACCTTGCAGTGTTAGAAACTTACTCAGTGGAACTTAACTTTCAACACTGGCAATTTAAGTGCCCTACTCTCTGGAACTAAACTTCTAAAACTGGCAATCTTGGTGCCTTGCTTTAGGAAACTGTACTTTTTTTTTTTTAACCATGACAATGTTAGATACTTGAAGTACATAACAGAACTTCAAAAATCTGTACTAATAGTTCCACCTCAAGGGAACTGAATTGCCATAATTTGCCTTAGAGAATTGAACCTTTAATTCCCAGTGGGGTCCCGCTGCAGAGCTCCAGGCTAGGGCCCACCTCCAGTACTGGGACCCATCGCCATCACCATCACCAGAAACCATGGTGTTATCATGTGTATTAAAGTGGAAAATCAAGCGTGCCTCCTTATCAATATATAATGTATACATGCCCCTGTATTATACTGTGCACTGTATTGTTTTATTGCGCTTATAGGTAAAAAATAAAATAGCCTACTGAGCATATATTCAATACACTGTATCGCATTACATAAGTAGTCAGATTATGAGCCGACTGATCACACTGCCTTGCCTCACAGCAAGAGGGTTCCTGGTTCAATCCCAGAAGGGAGTCCTTCCGTGCGGAGTTTGCATGTTCTCCCTGTGTCAGTGTGGGTTTTCTCCAGGTAATCCAGCTTCCTTCCACAGTCCAAAGACATGCCAGTTGGGGATAGTTTAATTGGTGACTCTAAATTGGCTGTAGGTGTGAATGTCAGTCTCTATATGTAAGCCCTGTGATAGTCTGGTGACCTGTCCAGGGTGTACCCTGCCTCTCTCCTAATGTCAGCTGGGATAGGCTCTAGCCTCAAGAAGATAAGCGGTTACGGAAATGGATGATCACATTTGGTTTCACATTTAGGCTACATTTGTGCTGTTTGTTGAGCTTACCGATAAATATGTGTAGTCTATATGTTTAGATATTAATGTGTATTATATGTTAAGAAGATAACCATCCGACAACGAGCATTATTAGTCTGAATAAGCTACACACCCTTCAACAATAACACCAAGGTAAACAATACAACCTAACATTTCGATATAGCTAACTTAAATGCCAGTTTGTTAATGACATTAGCATAGCTGGCTAATGTTAGCACACTCATAAGGTTAATACAAGTTATTTGCTGCTTAACATTACATTACCATTACAAGTTACACTTCCAGTTATGAAATACTAGGTTGTATTGTTTACCCTTGTGTTTTTGCTGAAGAACTTAAGGCTTATAATGAACACATGCTGCAGCATCCTGACAATCATCTCTGGTGGGTGTACACAATTTCAGACTTCCTTGTCCAAGCTTGGAACTGGAAAGGATCCGATGTGGGAGGTGGGCCCAAACATGGAGCTCTACAACCTTTCTCCTAGTACCAGTGAGGTCAAGTTCTGCTCTATAGATCTGAACTTTCAACTCTGGCAGCGTTAGTAATGCCTTGCTCTAAGGAAGTGGACTTTCAAACCCTTGTGGTGTTAGTATTGCCTTGCCGTAACTATCTATCTGAATGTCTAATCCTGGTCGCCTTTACTTTAGAGAACCACGCTTCCAAACCCTGGCTACATTACCACCATGGTTTAGGGAATTAAAACCTCCAGCCCTGGCAGTCATAACTGAATCTCCTGTGCTCTAATACACACATATTACTGTAAACTTGCATCTAACTTCCTCTATGTTCGAGTCCAAGGAGAAAGTCCAGTTAAAACTCCAAGTTAGTTCTTGGATGAAGTGACATTTTACATTTTGTGCCCATTTTCTTCCACCAGGCTAATTTAGCTCTACGGTAAAAGGAAGTATGAATCCAATTCTGCAGAAGTGTCCTTCTGAAGGGCTAAAACAGAAACCTTTTCCTCCTACGGTGTGGCAAGAAACAGAAAAAAAAAAACAGGGATGGTACCAAATAACAAAATGTCAAGGCAGCAGTGTATTAGAGGATCACTCTGCCCTTGTCCGACTCCTGTCTGTCAAAGTTGAGAGAGTGATAAGGACGTATAAAAAAAATATTTTGTGCAGAAAAATCTAAATGTCAAGGTTTCCCACAGAACCAGGCGACATTACAAATGGTGTACAGAGGTTTGGCAGGTGCCCACACCTCTGCCTCAAAGCCTGTTTGATGCAAAGGTATTTTTTAAAAGAGAGCACTACCTGTGAAAACAGGTCACACAAAGAAAGAGACAGAATCATTTTCATCTTGCAAATTTCTGGGCGCAAATAAAAGAAGTCTAACACATGAAAGAAAGAAAGAAGCAAAGAGATAAAATGAATGAAAGATGAGAGAAACAGACAAACAAGTACAGATTGTGTTGAGTCCCGTGGTGCATTCTTGGCAGTGGCATATAGATCTCATTACTTTTCAGCTTATTAATTCATGGTCAGTTCATCTAAAAATGATCTCAGCTCTCTGGTTCCCTTGTTGATCAGATACTTTCGTCCTCTCTGCCAAGAATTTAATAACATTCGCTGTTACAAGAATTATTAATCAACATCAGCTACGTACAACCTGTTACATACAAACAGGAGAGCTGCTTTAAAAACCATTCCAGTGTGACCATTGCTTCCATTTCCTAACCAATTACATGACGAGATTATTACTGATTTACAAATTGACAAATAATTTGGTCTTGAAAAGAAATTTGAAAATGCCCATTAAGCCCCATGTAATGTCATCAAACATCTTGATTTGTCTGACCAACACCCCAAAACCTACAGATATTCAATAAACTAGAATATAACAAGGAAACTGGAACCCTCAAATGTTTGGCATTTTTGCTTGAACTTTGACTTAAACAAGGGGTGTCAAACACATTTTGGTTCATGGGCCACATACAGCCCTATTTGATCTCAGATGGGCCAGACCAATAAAACCATCGCACAATAACCTATATGTATCACCAGCTCCAATAGTTTAAATTTTTTGTGTAAAGAACTCCAAGTACATTCTTTAGATGTTCATTCTTTTACAAAACAGGTAAACAGCCTGAGATGCCTCAGCAGTATGTCTCAGTTTTTCCACATTCAGTCAGTCTACTTCTCACTATCATTACATGTGCATTTATCCATACATTTCCTGATACAGATTCTTTTGAACTGAAGCTGCTGATTGACAAAATTTTGCACAATGTTCAATGTCTTTAAACATGGTCACAGTAAGTATACATAGTTATATCAGAGAACTGTATCCTGGTGAGGGTAGAAAAGCCTCAAAAGCAGAATTTGACATTAAGTAGGCATTGTTTAACTTGCTAAAGAAACCTGGCACCTCTTAGTCTAGTCATAGTGGACCGGATCTGGCCCACAGGCCATATGTTTTACACCCCTGCACTAGACATTTAATTACTACATTTTATATTCATTAAATGCATGGATAAAAAGGACATTTTCATTGTATTTATAAGTTTAACAATACATTAACTTACACGTGGTTTCTGAGCAAAGTGAAGCTGTTAGAATTGAAAAGCATTGAATTATGATAATGTACGTGAATTATATTTCTGTTTATGGTAAGGTACAAGAAGCAGAAACCCCTCTGCTTAGTTCAGGACCTGGCAACCATGCCTAGCAGACAGCTCTTAAAGAGGGTCCTCCTTAAAACTATAATTAGAGCAGGAAACTTGATATGACACTCTGAAGGTCGCAGACTTCAGCTCATAAGACTTATGCATGCAAAAAAAGTGTGTTTTTAAAGACAATAATGGCAAATACACACGCTATGTTTGCTGTTAGCAGCTACACACCTTCTCAGCCTTGGCCAGGTAGATCCACAGCTTTCTCCAGGTTGTGAATTTCTTCCTGTCACTGAAGTTGTAGGCCATTTCCTTGCTGGCATACCTGGACACCAGCGGCGAGCGGTACTTCATGAACTCGTCAGCTCCCTCCATGTTTGTAAGACGAGGTTGTGTACGCTAAAACACTTGAGTCTGCCCTCCACCTTCTCTCACACACACTAGCTTCCCTGAGTAGCCGCGCCGACTTCAGCTTGTAGCATCACATGGACGAGGAAGCGGTTTTTTGCGACAGTGCGAGTCGGCGTACGGCGTGAGGTAAGAGCACGACGCTTGTGACGCTGTACGGCGACGAGGCGCCAGTACGTCATCGTCTAATTGCTGTTCAATTGTTTGTTGAAAACATCTGCGACACAACAGAGTTAAAACAACGCCCCAGTGCGTGAAAGTACGTCAACAAAGAAAGGTTACAAAACTTACCAATATGCCAACTGTTTATTTTTAAAGTTCATACAAGCTAATATGCCTGAACATCCTTTCTTACGTGATTTAGCTGGGTTCCGTGAATGTATCTCGCCATACAGCGTGCGTAATTGATCTGTGAAGGAGCCAAGGATGAGCTCAGACACTCAGGATGACATATATGATTTTTCAGCCCAGCATCCCTCAGACATTATTCACACTACAGTGGCAGTGCTCTGAGTTCAGTGCAATTAGATAAGGTCTTGCAGTCATCTGCTATTTATGGGAGCTTTTATGTATTATGTAAGCTGTGGCTGCATGTCTTATATCAATATTTAAATTTATTCATGCAGTATACATACCCTCCCTGCCTCCCTCACAATGTTTCTGTGTCTGCAGGCATCATATAAATAGTAGTGTTTGTGCATGATGCAGCAGCTGGGGAATACATCCAGCTGTAAACAGAGAGAGAACACTGTGCTCCCTCTCTATCTCTCTCCCTCCCTCTCTGTCTATCCATCTTTCTATCTGTCCTCCTGACTGCAGTCTGCATACAGTGCCACACTCTTGCTGCTGCTGCTGCTGCTGCTGCTGCTGTGTGATACGGGCAAGTGGGAGGAACAGCTTCCTGTGTTTTGACTTAAAAAAAAAATGACGAGACATCTTCCTGGAGCTGCTGCAGCAGGGGTGTGTTTGGCTTCAAGACTCCTGCATTGCACAATCTTTCCCCTCTGCTTGGACAGATAAATAAGACGGAGGAGACGGGGAGAAGCCACAGAGGAAAGGACGGAGAAGAGCCACAGTGGGGTGAGGGGGGTGTGGAGGATAATAGATTAAAAAAAAAAAAAAAAAAAGGAGAGAGAGGGGGAGAGGTTGAATGGCAAAGGAGGTATGAGGGGAGAAAGGGAGGCAGACACAGAGAACAGAGGATAGAGTGAGTTCCACTGCAGTAGAATGAGGGTGAGAGTGAAAGAGAGAGCCAAGAAGCATTCGAGCTGCCAGCCTTTCACACACCACTCAGGATCCGTCGCTTTCTGAAGGGGCACGAAGAGGAATCCACCGTGGAGGCGAGAAGGAGAAGGAGGAGGGGGGCAGAGGAGGAGGAAGCCAGAGGTTCTACACACAAGATGGCTGCTGTGTCCTCTGCCTCTGACACTGGTGAGTGGGCTTTCATCCTTTGCTGAACACCTTGTCCCCGCAGGTTCCCCCCCTCCATCACCACCATCCATTCACCCAGTCACAGCATCTGGCGTAAGCCCTCAGAGCCATTTCACGTTGGGGCCATTCACAATGCTGGGAAACTGTTGCGTGAGTCAACTTCCTGTGTTTAGCAGCTCACATGGAAAGTGTCAGCAGCGGTGAGTAACGGGGGGTAAATCAATAAACTTCCCTCTCCTCCCTCTGTGTTCTCCCCTCTTGTCATCCGCACAGAGCGGCCGTTGCTCCTCTCTCCATCCTCTGAATATTCATACTCTTTCACAATGCCATCGATCAAACATTTGTCCTCTTCATGCAACTTTCACTAAATCATATTCTGTCCACATGCCTTTCTTTTTGGAAGGAGTCCAAGGTTCCTCCTCTGTGACCCAATTTTTTCCAAAGGCTAAGGACAGAGGAAAACAAAGAGGAGGCATGCTGGGAGGGATGTTCGGGGGAGTTAAGGGGATAAGGACAAGAGGGAAAGTGGAAGCAGTTAAGGAGAAGAGGTATAAGGTAACAATGAGCTCAGATAAGAAGGGCGCAAAGAGGAAATCTGAGTGAGGACAGAAACGAGGGAGGGGGGTGCATGAGTAGGAGAGGGATAGGGCTATATGTTGCAGTGGAAAGAATGAAGTTTCCTCATCACCAAAAAGCACTTTGCGGACAAGGCAATCCTTCAGAGACAGAGCAGAATAAAGGATTAGGATCATTTCCTCAGACGGCCAAGTGCTGGGCTTCCTGCAGCAGTCAGAGAATAAAACTTAAATCCATCCTTGTGGGGAACCTCCTGTCTAATCTCTCTGTGTCTCAACAGGCGACCCCAGGGGCCGCCACCCCCCTGAGCGCAGACTGCTGATCCTCGGGGGGCCCCAGTCTGGAAAGACCTCCACCGCCAACAGCATCCTGGGCGATGAGGTCTTCGACGGCGGGACAGAGACGACTCACAGCAACGTGGGCCAGACGGAGATCTACGGCCGAAGGGTCACTGTGGTGGACACGCCGCCGTGGGCCATCCCCAGTGACCCCGAGGACACCGGCGAAGCTGACAGCAGCGACAACGCCGCCGCAGAGTTGGACAACCCACAGCGGGCGCCACCAAGCCTGGACAGCGAGGGGCCATGCATGGGGGCCATTCTCTGCCCCCCTGGACCCCACGCCATCCTGCTGGTGGTGTCGGTCACCCAGCCCTTCACTGACATCGAGAGGAGGGCCGCAGAGGAGCAGCTGGGGGCACTGGGTGGGGGGACCTGGAGGTACTCCATGGTGGTGTTTACCGGGGTGGACAAGCTGCCCAAGGGGGTCTTCATAGAGGAGCACATAGCGAACACTGGAGAGGCCCTGCAGTGGCTGGTGGAGAGATGTGGAAGCAGGTGCGATGTTTACCTCTCTTCACAAAACCCCGCTTTGTCGAGTCTCTGTTAGCGCACAACAAACACAAACATTTACTGAATATTGTGGCCGGAGCAACAGTTTAAGAGACAGCTTAAAGGGAACTCCACACCTGTACAGGTCTTGGGGAACACTTCTGCAGGTGTGGAAAAGTTGTATAAAGCCTTTTGCGGCCCCAGTTTTGAAACCCATCAGCTATGTTCTGGGAGCGACCGGCTATATTTAGGAGATCTGAAGCAACTTCAGACCGGTCTAGACAACATTTCGGCTAATCTCTATAAACAGATTTCTCCATATGAATACACATAAACTAGAAAATAGATTTTAAAAAACTGTAAATTGTCATGAAATGATAGCTGATTGGTTCCGAGATTGCATTTCAGCACAGACTGTTTACTGAAGGCAATCAAATCCCGCTCAAATGCGATTTGTCAGTTCTACTGGGACTAAATCCGAAAACCAGACTGCGTCTGATACCAAAATCGTATACAGTTGCCTACAGATTCTGCATACAAAGTGGTATAGTGGAGGGTGTACACATTATTACGTGGTATACCCTCTTCTTTTTCTGCCCGTTTACAGTATACCCATGGATCAGCCAAAAAGCCATTGGAATATATAGGACAGTATACCCATTCCTTCCTCTGTAACCTACCCATGTACCTAGCAGGATCTGTTTATAGATTATGGTGGCTCAGGAAGGAGCTGCGCAAAATGTGATAAATTACCTTAAGTGATGTCACCTGAGTCAGAGTTTGCAGGGGCTGATGATTAAAGATTTGAAAATAAAAAAAGAAATCTTGGGTTGTGGAGGAAGAAGTGAGCTCACAAGACCTTTTTAGTCTGCTCAAAATCGAAGCAGCAGAGGCCGAGATATCCTGACTGTTAGTCCGTATTAATTACCTCAGGTTGCGGTGACCCTAATGACATCACTATGACA
>JAPZEB010000009.1:21222976-21234477 GCA_029783705.1 Chaetodon striatus
CAGTACAGGAGGAGGCGCACATTAATAATCCTCCAGGACTGTAACATGCTCATGTTTAACCCAAACAATGTGTAATGCGACTGCTGTTGGTTCGGATCGAGGTCGAAACACGTTCTCACCACAAACAAACCGTACCAGGGTTTGTTTGTAACTGGACCGAGACCACCTCTTCAAGAAGGTCTTGGTCTGGTTGTTTTGGTGCACACCCGAGTGCAATTGCTGTGTTCACACCTGCACAAATGAACTGCACTTAGGGGGCAAACGAACTTGAGTTTGATTGAACTGAACCAAACAGGGCAGGTAAAATCACACACTGGAGCGGCATGACATTATCGCAGTTTGGTGCTGTGTAGAAATGCAAAGGCAGCATGAAGATGAGGCTTTGTAGCGGCCCTATAGCTGGATCTCTCTCTTTGTAGTAGTCATGCATCTTTTTGTGTCTCTTTGTGGTCATTTCCTGTGTCCTTGTGTTTTGTTGGGGTTTTTTTTTTTCATTTTTTAGTAGTTGTGTGGGCCTCTTTGAGGTGATTTTGTGTCTTATTAGGATAACTTTGTATCTTTTTTACTGTTTTTGTTGTCTTGTTTTTCCTATTTTGTAGTTATATTTGTGTCATTGCAGTTGCTTTGCATCTCTTTTGGGGTTATTTTGTGTCTCTTGGTGTTCATTTTACATCTCTTCTTGGTCAGTATATATTAATCTGACATTTGACATTAATTAGGCTTCCCAAATGCAAGTAACTCTTCACTAAAAGTACAAAATTTGATTAAGCAGAGGCCAAAAGCATACTGACATTTATATGGTTACTGAATGCACTTACCACTTTAGTCTGTTTGTTTAGGTTTATAAATAATCAGGAGAAAGGTATTCAGTAAAGTTTAAAAATAATGTTATCTAACAAATGCAGCTGGTCTTTCAAACATTAACACAATGTGCTGGGATGTGCCCTATCATTCATTTCATAGTCACAACACAACTCGTGACCCTGCAAAGACCTCGGTGTACCGGTATGTAATGCTGGATGATTGACACCCTCTTCCACCAATCAGAACGCCGCACTGATTATGTTCCGCCAATCACCGAGCGGCATCACGAGGGAAACCGAGTAAATGCGGACATTGCCGAAACGCTTCCATTTGGCTTTCTGCGTCAGCTGGAGTGGAGGTGTGTGTTTGTGGTCGAGTCAGTAACGGAAACAAGTCAAAAGTGTGTGTTATTTCCACAGAGGACAGACATGACACGGCTGGAGATGTTTTATATCGTCGGGGCGCTGCTGATAACACAAAGCGCCGCCATCTTCAGGTAAATACTGTTTATCAGCTGATGTTGTGGCGCTCAGAGTAAACCTGTATTTCAGCCTGTGTCACTTCAGACAGCAACAGATGTGCGCTACATTTAATGCAGGTTCATGTGAGCGCGCGTGCATCGACTTCCTTGTTTTATGACGTCCCCACGTGCCTCCAATTAATGTTTAAATTGTTTACCTGCAACATTGCTGCACTTAAATTTATGTTTAAAGACAACAGTTTGTACAGTTGCATAATTTGCATGAAAGTGTGTGCGAACATTATGTACCAGGAAGCAGTTTTTGTGCACGCACGTTTGTGCCCGTGACATTTAATTGATTAATACTTAATTTCAGGGTTCCCCTTCATAAAACCAGAAGCCTCCGCCGTCTGATGAGTGATAATGGGATGTCTCTGGAGGAGCTGCGGGCTTTGGCGCTGAGCAGCGGAGCACCGGACAGCTCTCCCTCCCCTAAAGTCCCTGTAGAGAGGCTGACCAACTTCATGGATGTATGTACACCTGCAGTTAAAAACCCATGGTGATGATTCAGTCATCTTCTCCACCTGATGTTAACAGCAACACATTGAGGTTTATAGTGTGTTAGGGCAGCAGGGGCGTAATCCATGGGGGGACACGGGGGACATGTCCCCTGCACCTTTTTTGAAGCGGCTCTATGCAGCGTCTACGCCAGCATTTACACTTGTGTGGTGGTGTGTCTGTGTCGCTCTGCAGTTACACCTCCAAAACACTAGTTAGCAGAAAGGTTTCGGTTAAGTTTAGTTGATTCAAAACACACATTAAACACACATTAAACATGGCTTAATAGGCTCACTATAACTCGCAGCATTCACAGACAAAGCATTTGTCTGTATCTGGACACATTTTCCCCACAAATACAACATGCTAATGTTATCAGTTTAGAAAGCCCATCACCCTTCAAAAGTTTTGTAGCTCCACAAGGCACTGTGGGTCAGAAAAAGTTCAGTATTTTAGTAGCGGGCAGGAAGAAACAGGAGGAATGACTGAGTAAATATTAGACTAAGGCACCCACAATGTCATGGTTTTTTTTTTTCTGAATGCTGTAAATATTTTGGAATAAGTGACATGGAATCAGACAGACGGCCTTTCGCACTCATTTATATTATTAGTCACACGTGTGTTTCGCAGCACATCTCAGTGTTTTCTATGACCTTTTTTGTCTCCTCAGGCTCAGTACTACGGGTTGATCAGCATCGGCACCCCTCCGCAGGACTTCACTGTGCTGTTTGACACCGGCTCCTCCAACCTCTGGGTCCCCTCCATTCACTGCTCTTTCTTTGATGTGGCTTGCTGTGAGTTTGGGGACTTTTTGGGGAACTGACTCATTTAACAGCTCTGTATGTGTCTGTCAGCTACTTCCCGGAAGGCGCTCGCTGTATTTACCAAACAGTGACCAAAATATCACACTTCTTCTTCTTCTTCTTGTTCCTTCACAGTTTGCTTTTTATTTTAAGTCTGTTTTGACTTCTTCAGTACAATTTTTAAAAACTAATTTAACATCACAAGTTAGCATTTCGGCATAAATGTCATCACAGTGGAAAACATTGTATTTAATTGCATCGTACAGTAAGTGGAGGGGAAGTTCATCAGTTAGACAAAGGAGCGTCTCTGTGTCCTGTTAAAAAGAGGATATAAAACCAAACTTTGACCTCAGTTGCATTTAAAAGCCAAACTGGCTTTGAACAGTGTGAAAGACAAGCGGTCACATGGGAAATCACGCTGATGGCAAATCAATTTCTCGTTTATTCTTATCATGTGCACAGTTACAGTGCAGCAGTCGTTGACAATGATTAATCCAAGGCCTCAGGCTCCCTCTAACAGGGCTCGATAAATATCTAGAAAAAGGGAATTAACAAATTGTATGAGCAAAAGAAAATCACCCGTTGATTGATTAATTTATGAAAGGAAGTAAAGCAGCTATTTATCTTTGATCGCTTTTGTTTGTCTTTTGGACACCTATTGAACCTTTTTTAGAACATATTTGGATGGGTTGTATCCATCACATTTGTCCTGCAAATAAAACTCCAAACACAGCCATCAGATCTGTGATTCGTTCACAGCTAGCACTGGTCAGGTTAGTCTCCCCTACTTAGCCTCTTGAGGTCTCATTTTGAACTTCAGACAGTCACCTAAAGGGGCACCTTTAGGAAATGAGTAAAAATGTGTTAAGACTTAAATTTAAAGCCCTAATAATGAATTAATGTTAAATAACTTCAAACATTTTATATTTCTAGCTGCTTTTTTGTAATTCCAAATAGCCCACAGCCATCGACAGATGATGAGACATTTAGCCTCTGAACATAAACGCATAAAAAGGCCCCCACCCACCTGCATGGGAGCAAGACCATCAGAGTGAAAGAGGCATAACTGTGTCTCTGTGTGCTCATTTTGCTTCTCTTTCTAGTCGTTTGACTTTCCAACAGGAAATGTTAAGTCATATCATGCAAAGGTTCTCATGCTAACAAGCCAGCTACGCTCTGACTCAGGTGTAGCTCTGCTTCAAACTAATCATGAGTCCCTCCAGGATTTTGTAGGTTTTTGGCGGGGGGGTTGTTGTGGCTCAAAATGTCTGATTTCATGGCAGCTTTTCTAAAAAATGCTTTTTTTCTTCTTTTTTTTGGCAATGACATTTTGGAGTGACAAAAATAGCTGCTTTTTTGTTTAATTGATTGAAAATCAAAGGCAACTTGCTCCAGTGAGAATAAAACTGCACTGTTCTGAGTTTGTGATTCATACTTCACTAATGTGGCACTAACCCTGCGTATTTAATCTAATTCACTTTGATTCTTTTAGCGCTTGAAATAGACGTGAATGCAGAAGTTGTCTGTTGCATTTCAGCCATTCTCTGGGTGTGTGTTTTGCTGCAGGAAAGTGTTTGTCAATTGCTGAATTTTCCCTTGTTTCACCAGAATGATGCGCGTGATGCAAAACGGCATAAGAATTTTGCATTGTGCCCTTTTTTTTTTTTTTTTTTACACAGAACATCAGGGGATCGCCTTGCACAGTCTTAGGCGGTAATTTTTGTTTAACAGTGAGACGTTTTTGTCACACATGTCTGTATCTTTACGACCAAAAACAGTGACATTGTGCAGGGAACTGCTATGATTGATGAAACAACAATGATGTGTCAATTTTGCAGAAAAGTTGCAGTAGTTGGACAGAGTTGTAAGGTTGCACAGAATCAACGGGGATGGGTTGAATTTGCTGTAATTGTTGTGAACACAGTTTCTTGGAGGGGCTGATCAATGGTATCTGCACATTCTCATTTTGATCGTCTGTCCTCTCTCGTTAGGGCTTCATCGTCGTTACAACTCCAAGAAGTCGAGCACATACGTTAAGAACGGCACAGAGTTCTCCATCCGGTACGGCAGAGGCAGCTTGTCTGGCTTCATCAGCGGAGACACTGTCTCTGTGAGTTTGAGACACACACACTCACATTCCTTCGCTCACTCACATAGCTCTTTGTTTGACTGCATTCCTAAGTTTTGGTGGTCACACCATTCCTATCATTTCATTAATACACTTGTTTCTTGTTTGTTTCTCTTGACATCGTCTCTCTGCTGCTTGCAGGTCGCAGGTCTGGCTGTTCCTGGCCAGCAGTTTGGTGAAGCGGTGAAGCAGCCTGGCATCACATTTGCAGTGGCACGGTTTGATGGGGTCTTGGGCATGGCCTACCCCTCCATATCAGTGGCTAACGTCACCCCCGTGTTTGACACGGCCATGGCCGGCAAGCTGCTGCCTCAGAACATTTTCTCTTTCTACATAAGCAGGTTGGTGTCTGACAGAAGGAGCACTGAAGAACAGGCATCAATTATATACATAATATACTAATAAAGCAGCTCAGTTATGGCTGCTCTGTGCTGGTTTAACTGTCAGAGAGACTTTGTGGTTTGTAGTTAAACTTGGTGTTAACTTTACTTGTCACTGCTGCTCTCAGCTCTTAATTCACTAACTGGGGTTTTCCCAGTCGTGAAATGACTCGACACATTTGGTTGTTTTGTTAACAGTGGTTTCTGCTTCCCTCAGAGACCCCACAGCAGCAGTGGGCGGAGAGCTGGTGCTGGGCGGGACAGACCCTCAGTACTACACCGGAGACCTACACTATGTCAATGTCACACGGAAGGCCTACTGGCAGATCGAGATGAGCGGGTGAGAATGGCGTCATTGTTAGAAGGAACTGGAATAGTGTAGTCAAGGTTGACACACTTTCAGTTCTGTGTTTGTCATCAACACAATTGGTTATTGAAAGTAGTATTCACACTTATTCACAGCTTGTTCTTCTGCTCAGTCTTCACCTCCATGAATAAAAACTTTCAGGTGCCCTTTTCTTGAATATATGTTCATTGCAACACAAATCAGATTCCAGAAAAGATCTAGTTAAACAAAAAGGATCTTACTCATTAACAGATGTCTCTCTGTAGGGATCCTCTCCATGAACCGTCAGACACTTAGAATCACAATCTGAGCCTGTCAGTGGCGAAAACAAACACTTTCAGTGGAGGTGTAATGACCTTGTGAACATGCCTTGACTGCTTGCATTGCAGCCAGTCTTGCTACATACCAGACTAGTTTGAAAAAATGTTGTCTCCTTTAGTCACTTGAAAAAAACATGAGAAAATGGGGTCAATGTTGAAAAACGCCAAACTCGCCTTTTAAAGTAACATCAGCTCAGTTTTATACAGTGTGTCTCGCATCATACAGAATCATGTTTAATCACACCATGAGGGAGGGGTGAGAGGAGATGTAGCCCTGTGTGAAGACCGTTTCTCACCCATGTTTATCATGGGAGTCGGAAACGTCCACAAAGTCCTCCTCATCTTATCTTCGCCTCCAGACACCACAGGCCTCCTAACATGAAGTATTCAGAGGGTGAAGGACTCTGAGGCCCTAATGTCTGATAAATTCGTACAGCAGTGAAATGGGTCCATGCATAAAAAGGTCATTTTAAACAGTCTTATGGATAATATAAAATCATAATATAGTTTAAATGAGTGTAAAGGCTGCGTTACAGTAGCATGACGGCACATTTCTCAGCAGGTGTCACTAATAAACTGCCGCCTCTTGTCTCTCTGCCTCGCCCTGCTGCTGCTCCCTCTCTAACCCACCCTGCAGAATTGAAGTTGGCAACCAGCTGACTCTCTGCAAGACCAGTTGCCAGGCTATCGTCGACACGGGGACGTCCCTAATCGTAGGCCCTGTGCAGGAAATCAGAGCGCTGCACAAAGCCATCGGAGCCCTGCCCCTGCTGATGGGAGAGGTAAAACTATAGAGCTGCCTGACAGAAGACATGATGCTGCACTTTTGTTTTCCATATAGAACGTTTAAAACCTTCACTGGAGCAGTTTGCTCACTTTGTCTTTATAGTCTCTCGAGATCATTTAAACATATCCTCCTCTCCCTCCTCTCTAGTACTGGATCTACTGTAAGAGGATCCCATCTCTGCCTGTCATCTCCTTCAACATCGGAGGGAAGATGTTTAACCTGACTGGAGAGGATTATGTCATGAAGGTAGATGCACTCAAGATGGATGACATTCACTTTGATTTTATCACTGTCAGTTCTTTAAATCAATAGACCTTTCGCTAAGCCCCGCCCCTTTGTGATGATCCGACAAGCTGTCAGAGTAAGCATGGAACCCACGCTGTAACTAACTGATATATTAAACTGTGGACCTTGAACTAGTTACTGAGGAGAAATCTGGACCAGTTGGGAACCACTGCTTTCCAGTATCCTTGCGAAACTAAACATATATTTTCTTTTGCTGAAAATCTCTCTCTCTCCTTTTTGATGCAGGAGACTCATATGGGGACATCAATCTGTCTCTCAGGCTTCATGGCCATGGACATCCCCCCTCCCGCGGGGCCCCTGTGGATCCTGGGAGACGTATTCATCGGGAGGTACTACACCGTGTTCGACAGGAACGCCGACCGTGTGGGGTTCGCCCCGGCCAAGTAGATTACTGAACACTGTGTGTGTAATATGTTGCACTTCTCTTTTCTAGTGGTTATTTGACTTTCAAAAGTTGCATCACGCAAAGCTAAATTTCATCAATGTTGCGTCATTTCATCTGCAGCAATCAGAAGCATTTAATGGTCACTGTTTATCACTGCGAGACCTGGCTCACCACAGATATCTCACATCTGCTTAGAATAACGAGGTGTACATGGGGAACTGGCTAAGTGCTGCAGTAATCACCATTGCAACAGTTAGCAAGGAGTGCTGATGTTTTGTGCCACTGAACAAAGGGACTGCTTCACTCCTTTTCTGTTTTAGGTTCAAGCTTTATCTTCAACTGGAGCTATGCATCTAATGTGCTGTTTATTTTTTATGTAGATGTTTCGGGGGAACAAATGCACCTCAAAGTTTGGGATGTAATTTTGTTTCATGTCTAACTGAACCACATTTGCAGCTCCCAATGCCGACTCATACAGTAGATGTTTTGATTGGGGCTGCTTTTGTACGCTGAAGGTCTCACGATGTTTCTATTAATATGCCAATGTAAATTTTATAACCAAATCTCACTGAATAAAGCTTTAAATAAATAAATGTTGTCAAAATTTGAATGGATGGGTTTTGATTGTCTCATTGCGTTTCAAGTTAGTGCTAAACTTCGATAAATCCATCTGGATGCTCTTCACCAAGACTGCTCACGCTGCAGCCACAGAGTGCTTCAGTCTGAATACCTTGGTGTCTGGCTGGACATTAACCTCAACTTTAAGCATCATATTAACAATGAGTACTGCACTGAGAATAATACTTTTTCTGTTGAGAAATTAGATTTGCTTCCCTCTTCTCCACTGAAAATGAACTGCTGCTGTTACAGCTGCTCAAATGCTGAATTTTAGATCTCAGTTGAACGATTTTTAATTATACATCAAGTTTATTACCCTGTATTTTAGACTCCAGTCACATGACTTGGACTCCAGACTCGAGTCATAACTTTGACCTCAGCCTGCTTTCCCCCTCCCGATCAGATCTGCCCCCACCATTGACTCATTGAAGTCCAGGCTCAAAACCTACTTTTATTCATTAGCATTTGAGTTCAACTGATGTGGTTTTCGCTGATGCAGGCCTGTGTGTTGTGTCTCTAAATGTGTGAGCTGTGTGCCTGACAGTTATGTTGCCTTTTATGTGTGTTTTTAGCATCTTATTGCCTTTGTGCAGCACTTTGGTTAATGTGAGTTGTTTTTAAATGCGCTTTATAAATAAATTTGAGTTAAGTTCAAGAATGCCTGGACACACTTAAAAAAAACAATATAGTGGAACATCTCCCAGTTTGATGATGTATACCTTTGTTACATATCCCTTTTTCACAATGTAAAATAATTAAAGAAAACTATGGGGTACACACTGTTTCATGCTGTTTAAACTGCTGCACACCACAACACTCTATATATACTTGCAGATACAAAGTGACTATATTCTTTGTTTCTGGTAATTGGTTGTATGCTTGTTATTAACCCTTTATTTTAAAAAATGTGAAGACTTCAGACATGACAAAATAAAGACTTGCAACTTGGATTTTAACACCAGTGAATTTAGGCTTAACTTGGACTTGAGCCCTTTGACTTGAAAATTCTTGACACCTTCCCTCAAGCCAATTTGGGAGGAGAAAGTTAAAGAGATTTTTACAATACGAGATGAGATAAATACAACAAGACAGGACAGGAACATAAAATTGGTTATAAATGCTACGTGAAATGAATGTGAATTATTGGCACTACTTTTTTATGATTAAGTTCAGTCACAGTTGTCTTAATAAACCAGTGACAAAAAATGTTTTTATGTTTATTAATTTTATTTATTTTTTTGCTGTTAAAACTGTTATTTGGTGAACAGCGCATTATAACTTGCTTTGGACTCAAAAGTTGAAGTTTAGGACTTCGGATTTGACTCGGGTTGTAAAATGACTTGGTCCCACCTCCATTGTTTTGCGTTATTTTATTTTTATTTTAAGTGGTTTGCATGTTAACTTTTTTTTAATGTCTTTGTTCATGCTCAACATCATTGAATAAGAGGGTTTCGCTCAATTGATTCCCAAATCTTAAATAAATAAAGGTTTGAATGATGAACCCTTAAGAGAAAAAAAAACCAAAAATGAATGTTATTTTTTTAACATTTAATGAAGTATACAAAGTGCTGCACCGTTCAGCTCCAGAGCTGAACTTAAAAAAAAAAAAAAAAAAAGCTGGGGGGAAATACACAGCATGCAGCGAAGCATATGGCTAGTATGAACTCCACAAGGTAGAGGTAGTGATCTACTTTGGGTTCCTGTTTTACAATGACATTACAAATGTGGCACAGTGACTCCTCTCCCTTCAGCACAGCAGTGGCATAAACTAAGTCTGCAAAGGAAGACGCCTAATACGCAAACAAGGATCTACTGTGGATTCGTTTTATATCAGTACATCCAGAACAAAGCACTTAATGAAGCACAGGAAGTGGTACTTTACATGTTGAATTGAATGCAAATAAATAATCAGCTCTTTTTTTGGTTACAAATGTACAATAAATACAAAAATATTCACCTGTTTGTCCATTATTATCTGGATGATGATTATTAACTGAATGCACAACGGAACTAGAAACAAATCCCTCCATATTGTACACTACACATACAAACTGAGGATTGAGGGGATACTTGCTCCACATCACTGCAATTATTTTCATCCTAAGGCTAAAGGTGAGAACAAAAAGCAACCATGTGATTATTCTTAGACAACATATTTTGGACAGTCAGTCAGAGAGAGACACAAACTCCACTTCTGGCAGCTATTGTTGCAGCGACTCCACCTGCTGTCACCTGCAGCGAGCAGCAGGCTAATCTAGCATCAGAAATCTCGGCTATCAAAGCTGCTTTTTACGACAGAGGATCTGCGAGTAGATCCCGCTCGATCAGATCGTCATCTAAAAAGGAGATTAGCACCTGTAAACTATTATTATACACATATGGTGCCAAACACTTCCTGTGCAGGGTCAGGACTGCGTGACATGGCCTAGTATGCTGCGCTAATCCATGTCTGGCTCCCTACGGTAGACAGACTGGGCACCTAGAAGTTAATCAGGGTTTAATGTGGACTCAACACACAAATACTGAACGACAGAGGTAACAGGCTCCGTGCTCTGACTGCATCAAGCCTGAGTGTTAAAGTAAAACTATGGCATTGTTTGAACCTGGATTTTGACATGTTTTTGAGTCTGAGTGACTAATGGAGATTTTAAAAATCGGTCCGGGATTGAACAAGAAGTGAAACAGGCTGCAACATAGTCCTTGAGTCGTCAGTTTAAGTCCTCAAAAGGTGCATGTTTTTGCCACTGACAGGCTCAGATTGTTAGTTTAAGCTACTGACAACATTATGGAAATGATCCCCACAGAGACGTAATATGTGTTTCTTTACCTTTCACTTGATCTGGTCGGTCGGTTAGCTTGTCTCGCTCCAGTAGAAGTCTCGTTCTGAACTCTCGAGGACTTTATCACATTGTCAGAATTAGCTAAATATTCAGTCATGGCTTTAAAAGTCCTTTAGATCATGGATCTTCAACAGGGGGGACTTCAGAGTAACAGCAGGAGGGCTGCCAAAATATTGTCGGAAATGCATGTTGAAGTTAATGTAAGTATAAATCAGCCTATTCATTATAAAACCCATCTGATTTACAGAACAACACTGATTATAGGCTAATTATTACCCATGGATCCTCCTGCCATCATGTGAGCTATTCTACACCACATAAACGGGCCTTCCATATGTATATTTAACATTAAAACATTTCATTTTCGTAGCCACTTCTCCTGGTACAGGAGGGCTGGAGCCTGTCCTAGCTGACACTGGGCGACGGGGGCTGACATTAAAACATGATATTTAAAAATATGAACTGTCAATAATTACTATTCCAATAGTTTAGTATTGTATACACCATAAACAAGTATATATTTTTATGCAGAACTTTTGGCCACCAACTAAGTTATTGTAGAACCAGTACAATCTTAAGTGCTAAATCGTAGGTAACTGGACTTACTTGAGTTTCTTGAAAATGTTTTACCTCTCATCCAAGAGGCTTCTTCAGTTCAGACTGGTACAGAGACGCAGGCTTTAAACTCTGTGTGGATGTGAACCCAAACAGAGTCGTTGGGGTCACATGTGAGCTGAGTTTGAGTCGTTAACCCTAACGACACACA
>JAPZEB010000009.1:21257751-21268651 GCA_029783705.1 Chaetodon striatus
CAGGTCACCAGACTATCACAGGGCTGACACATAGAGACAGACAACCATTCACACTCACATTCACACCTACCGACAATTTAGAGTCACCAATTAATCTTTGGACTGTGGGAGGAAGCTGGAGTACCCGGAGAAAACCCACACTGACACGGGGAGAACATGCAAACTAGCCTGCAGCAAGGAGCAAAATATAAAAACTAACGATGACCAGGTCGTGTAAAATTACTGCACGTGGTGCAGTCCAGCCAAGAACAACGTAAAAACATGACACTGAAATCACTGATAAAAGCAAGTAACTAACACATTGGGCTCATTGTATCTGTAAGACCTTGCACTAAAATATGTTTTGAAAATAAAAGGCGCAGTATCTGAAGTTAACAGTTTGAAGGTCACTTCCGAGTATCTCCTAGTCTTTTAAGCAAAGCGTGTCTCTGAGGTCTTCTTTGTATTAAGCAGTTATTTTTTCTGTTTTCTTTCATTAGACCTTGTGGGAGGGAGGACTCTATAAACTCAGAATGCTGTTCAAAGATGACTACCCCTCTTCACCACCCAAATGTGAGTACCACTCCACACCTGTTAGATAGTTTCATTCTGTGTTGAAGGGCAGACATTTACATGCAGCTGTCTATTCATAATGAAAGAGGAGAAGCTCAGGAAACAAGAGTTTGGACAAAAGACTAGTGCACCATGTGTAAACAATGCACCCTGAGCAAAAAGAAGGCAGCATTTATTTTAATATACAGTTCATATTTTTTTGACCTATGCACACATGGATGGTACACATTGAGCTACACTTGATCAAACATTTCGTGCCAAGCCGCGTTACATTCCCAGCATTGATGGGCTTTCAGTTTCAAATACATACTGAACATTGCGTGCTATAATTGCATACAGCTTTGCCTATAATCCCTGTCAGGTAAAGTGAAATGATGCTACAGGAGAGTATGTTGGTGCACTGCTACTAATCCATTCCTTAATTAAAGACTTATTGAGCCAAGTCTCAAGTGGGACATGAATGAAATGGAAATCTTCCCATGTCAGTCTGAAACGTCTCACTGTCTTTACAATGACCTCTCCTCAGGCAAGTTTGAGCCACCAATATTCCACCCAAATGTCTACCCATCCGGCACCGTGTGTCTGTCCATCCTGGAGGAGGACAAAGACTGGAGGCCTGCCATCACCATCAAACAGGTCTGAGCCCTCCACAGTCTCTCTAAACTCTCTTGTCAATATGCATTTGTGTCCACTTGTCTTGGGAGTAGAGTCTTCTAACTGTTCACTGCATCAACTGGACGCAACACGTGTGGATCCCGGAGGGGAAACTGCTGTGATAATATCAATATACATCTAGCTAGGTTTTTAAATAAACCAGTAGACTGTCACACTGACTGCTCTCTGACCAGTGGATTGTTGCCTGTGTTTTCAGATCCTGTTGGGTATCCAGGAGCTGCTGAATGAGCCCAACATTCAAGACCCAGCACAAGCAGAGGCTTACACAATTTACTGGTAAGTGTGACAGGTTTGATGACTCCACTCACCAGTAGACCCACAAATTTTATTGATTCATATTTTAGTAAGCAAAGGGCAATACCTTGGGATGGGGGTCAATGGCATGTTATCAAATATGAATCCCTTACTGAATCATTTTGTTGGGGACATAAGACACAGACACTTTAAATCAAATCTATCTTCAAATTAATCTTTAAGGTACTTTGAATATCTCAAAGGGATTGTTTGGATTTTTTTGAAATAGGGTTGTATGACGTACTTAGCCACAGTCAGTGTATTACACACAGTAGATGTCAATCGGCACGCAGGAGAAGCAGGCATGAGTACTGCCACGGAAGCCAAACGATTTACTGCCATGGACGGGGGCAGCAGCAAAACGTATTTTAGCCACATCAGAAAGTGTGCGCTATATTTAGAAGATTTTCACTGCTTTACCTTGACATCAGACAGCAATTTACCACGGGGAACTGAAGCCGTTATGTTGCGCTCTTCAAAGCCAGACTCCACTGAGAAAAACAGTCATTTAACATAGCTAAACAGAGGAGCTGCTGGGCTACCACTGCCTCGATCAGTTAGTTCGTTAGTGTCATTGTGTGACTTTGGTGTTTAAAAAGGTTAGTTCAGATTCACCAAAGTCACACAATAACAGAAACTAACTATCTGATTAAAGCAGCAGTGGAGCAGCAGCTGTTGTGTTCAGCAAGCTAAAATTGCTGTTTTTTTCAATGGACTTTGGTGGCTCATACAACCCCCCCTTCAGAACATCCAAACTATCCCTTTAAGCGTCCTGGTTTAAAAGTTGCAGTGTCATTCAAAGGTCATGAATCAGTGTCATGTGTCAGGGCAGTACTCCTCTCCCTAAGATAAGTCATGTCACAGACCTTTGGAGACAAAAGTTCAGTCATAACACAAAAGAATAAAGAAATATTTCCTGTTCTTTCAGTACTTTATACACTGATATGTTATCTTGGAAGTGGAAGTGAAAATGTGCGTTATCTCTTTGTGTTTCAGTCAGAACAGGATGGACTACGAGAAGCGAGTAAGGGCACAGGCCAAGAAGTTTGCCCCCACATAGAGAGGAGCGCCGGCCTCTACCCCGCCTGAGCAGCCTGAACTGATGGAGGTTACACCCAGGAGGCAGGCCGCACCTGATGGACCACTCCAATAAGAATCCAGTTCTGAGTATTATCATACTATTACACAGGTGACAAGGGAAGCCTGTTTTGTTTTTCTTCCTTTCTTTTTTTTTGCACAGGAAAAGTTCAATAGGGTCAATAAGTTCTTTAAGATCATAATTTTACCTTCAGAAAATATTTATGCATTTTTAATGAAGAGCTGAGGATCTGCTGTCAACACGACCTCTGCTATTTGTAACTCTTGTATAATCCATTTCTCCAGTTTTGTCATGAGTGCTGCTCAGCTCACTCATGCCTCCATCAATTCTGTACATCATAATCTATCAACAGAGCTGTAGAAATAAGATGTCCAAACCACTCTCTGTATAGTTCAGCCGCTTGTGGCAGAGGAGATTTAGTTTATTCTTAAACTTCCAGTTTTGTTTTTTTTAATATCAAACCCCAGAAGTATTGTAGATAGTGTTTCATGACTATGGGCATAAAATGGGACAAAGCTGTCGATGGAAGTCCTGCTGTGCTCCTGATCCCTTGTTTCGTTCCTATCACATATCCCTCGCATCTGAGTTTCCAGAGAAGCATCAAAAGAAAACGTCAAATTTAGGTAAAAGACAATCCTGGCACTTGTATATTGGTTGTGAGCTAAACTGTGGCAGTTGTGTTGGCAGGAAGTGATGCTCTGTTCACCTCAGAGAGGGAAAGAGGTAAACCTGATTTATGGTAGGGTGCTCGACATTTATGATGAGTGTGGCTCGACAGATATAACCTATTTTCGATAGATTCTGTTATGTTGCAGACGGCTTATTTTGTCTCACAATGAGTTCAGTTACATTCAGAAAATAGTTTTTAATTATATTCCTACAAAGCTGGTTACAAATGTAAATGTATATGAATATTCCATTAATTTCTGTTTACATGCAGCCGCGCATATTTCAATTAACATGCCCTAACATGCCGTGTATCACGTCAAAACGAGCCTCCCTCTTTAATTCCTTTAGCCACCTTCTTAGAAAGGTCGACATTGCAAGAATTGCACATACAAGAACATGTTGATATCTACAGCCCTGATCACACAGGAAGTGTTGTAGCAGCTGGCGGAGCCTTTTTGTAATTGTTTTTAATGAGAATGATGCTCGCGTTTCTGCGCTCCAGGTGCCTGGCTCTGCTCTTCCTCGAGTTGAAAAAGCCCCACACCATCTCTGTATTTTGTAATCTTTTTTTCCCCCATTGTCCAGTCAGATGATTTGAGAGGCGGGCCTTCTGTTTTGGTCACAACAAGTTTACAATTGGTGAACAATGGAGGAGAAACTGGTGGTAGCAGTTGCTGGATACTCAGAGCTATATATAGCCCGACGATACACAGCCGGTTGTCAAACTGCCCCCTGGTCATCCTGAAATATGTTTGGAAACAGCCATTATGGAGGAGAAGCTTTATGATTGAGTGGGAGCTGATCAATCAGTGATCAGTGTTTCACACAGAATTAGAATCTCTCTCTCTAAATTCTGAGGTTTTGGCAGGTCCGTGAACACAGCACAGGCCGAACTCTTCATGTCTTTTCACCTCTGCAGCAGTTTGTGGAGTTTGAGTTGCGGGGTGGATAATTGACCAGTTGATTGAATCGGAGCTGATCAGATCGATGGATTAGAGGAGCTTCTGCAGAGGCAAGTGAAAGCAAACTTTTAGACCTGGAGCAATAAACTGTCAAGGCTCCGTCTGTGTCCAGAGTACAGTCTTCACTGGAGAGTGTGGCGCCGTGAATGGTAGAAATATTCCAACAGTGCTCCTGAAGAAAGCTCCAGCTCCAAAAATAATAAATCAAAACACGGCGGTAGGGTGGCAGATGTTGTTATCGTGGCCGGCCACCACAAATAAATGTGTGGGAAACCCTGGAGATACATTTAACAAGTTAAAAGCATATACAGCGGGATGTTTCTGTGATATGAGAACGGCCGTCTGTGTAGATAACACTTCACTAAACACAACAGAAATAGACTCAGGTCTCTGGTCGCCATGGAGACTTCAAACCTTTTGCTGAAACATACATTGAAAACAATACGCGACTGTTAAATCTGTGGAGCGACAGGTATCAAAAGTGTCGAGCACCCAACCATAATCAGGCTTTTTTTTTTAATTACAGGTAAAAATGGGGCACGTGGGTCAGGGCTTTGCTTCCCCCTTTAAGTTTAAATCATCTTTTATTGCAGTGGAGCCAAGAAAACCTTCAGATTCTTTTAGTGAACCAACTGGGAGTGAAACTGTTTGTCAGACAGTGTTGAACGTCACGCACATTCAACACCAGTTTGTCCTCTGCTTCCCAAACTGCTACAGCACGACACAGACGAGGAGTGGCATTGTAAAAGTAACAAAACCTGTTGCTGTGTGTTTGTTTTGGCGCCTGATCAGTTAGAAAAAGCACACCATCGCTTTGGGTTATTTTCCCCCACCGTGCTCACAGAACACATTCAAACCTGTACAAAACCAAACGCTGTTAAATCTTCACGTTCGATTCTGGCAAACAGAAGCTGAAGGATCCTCATTGGAATGGCCTCTCAACCAGCAAGGAAGACAGATGAAAGTGCACTTGAGAGTCAAGCGAAGGCCTGAGATTTTTTTGCCTCTGAATATATGAGTGCATGTACATAATATAAATAATGAGAAATTGTGGAAGTTATGTTTTATATTGTTTTAGCCAGTTGACATTTGTGTGTGGTATTATGACAAAGAACACAATAAATGGCATACAATTGTGAAATAAAGTTGAATAAAAGAACTAAAAAATTTCCTGTGAATTTCTTTGGAACTGGTGTTTTTATAGGTAAGGTTGAGTATTTGAATTTTAGCAGAGCAGAAGAGACAAATATTAAGTTTGGGATGGTCTTGGAAAAATGAAATTGGTTTCAAAGGGTGTCTACAGGTCCTTAAAATGTCCTAAATTAAACGTTCTTAAAATAAGGCCTTAAAAAGACTTATATTGTATTAAATTGGGATTCGATGAAAATGTCTCCAGCTTGACAGACCCAATGACTGTTTATAAATCATTGGACTGACCAGAGAAAAAGATTTTTTTCCTGTGGTATTTCTCTAAATATTGCAATAATAAATAGCTTTCATGACAGCGATGAGAGTTTGTTCTCTTTTTACATTAAACACATTAAACTGAAACTCACGTAAAAGATAAGGCTTGCAAACTGAGGCAACAAATAACAAAGCACCTTAAATAAAAGCCAAGCTAAAATTATATGTCTGGTGGTTTGGTATTACAGCCACTTTACATGTAAAACACATACATATATTTTTCTGCTGCTGAGGGTCTCAATCATAACGATAACAAAAGACAGAGCAATGGCGTTATTGTAATCAGTTTGTAACGTTAGTATTCCTTCAGTGTTCACAGTTTGGGAGGTTTTTACTGTAGCAAAACATCCACAGAGGTGTCTTTCTCTCAAACAAACAAATCAGGTGAATAAATCTGGTTAAAACAATAAATACAGCAGATTCACGATAAATATCAGTGTTTCTCATACACTGTTCTGGCCCAGCTCCTCTTAATGTGACCTCACCTTTTTTTCTGTTAACATAAGATCCAGATGTTCAAGAGGTTTCTACTAGGAACCAGTTTATCCACAGAGGTCTGTTCTCCAAAACAAACAACCCAGTGGTTTAAATGGGAAAAAAAACTGACTAAGACAGATTGACACTGCTCAAAAAAACTCATCAGATCTAGATGAACACATTATTCAAGCTGAAAATCTTTACTGATGTACACTGCATAATTTGTTGAGAACAAAATGATGTAACCACAATCAATGGAAACCAAATGCGTCACATCAACACATAATGTGGCTCAGTAGTGTGTACAGCCCCCCCGTGTACCTGTGCGACCTCCTGACAACGTCTGGGCATGCTCCTGATGAGTCGGTGGATGGTGTCCAGAGGGATCTCCTGCCAGACCTGGATCAGGGCATCAGTGAGTTCCTGGACAGTCTGTGGCGGTACTTGGCGGCATCAGATGCAGCGATATGTAATGTGCCGTAGGTGTTCAACTGGATTTAGGTCAGGGGAACGAGAGGGCCAGTCAATGGCATCAATGCCTTCATCATCCAGGCGTTGTCTGGCACCGGGAGGAACCAGTGTGCCATCCTAGAGGAGCTGGACTACCTGTGCGACCTGACTGGGCTGCAGGTGCTGCCTCATGCTCCCAGTAGTGACAAGGACACCAGCAGAGCACAGAACTAGAGAAGAATCAGTCAGGAAGGATACGGAGAGAGCAGCTGTCTGTGGACACCACATGTAAAACCATTCCTTGTTTCTGCCTCTCCATTGCACCTGCTGTCACTTTGATTTGCACCAAAGCAGCTGAAACTGATTCACAATCACCTGTGCTTCCTACATGGACACATTGATATCCCTGAAGTTTGACTGCCTTGGTGTTACACTGTGACCATTAAGTGCCCCCTTAATTTTTTTGAGCAGCATTTAAAATCATTTTCCAACATTATTTGGCCATGAACGTCTGCTCAGCTTGTTTCTGTGATAACTTTATCTCCAGACGTCTAATGACTTAAAATCCTTCATCTGCTTAAAATATATAATTAAAAACAACCAATATTTAAAGTGTTTCAGTAAAAATGTGGCTAAAAACTGGATTTAAAAAGTCAATTTATCAGGGCATGTCATTTAAAAAGAATGAATGCAGACCAAAGTGCTCTACAAAGAGATTAAAACAGCAGTGTGATCACATAGAGCTGAGCAATATATTAATATATCTGTACTGTGATATGAGACTAAATATCTTCAGAGATTTTGGATATTATAAGTCTTGTCTTTTCCTGCTTTTAAAGTCTGTATAACAATGAAATGATGCAGTTTTCTGAACTTACCGTACTGTTCCAGCTGTTCTATTATTCACCGTTACCCACTTAATTATTATATCCACATTACTGATGATTATTTAACAAAATCTGATTGTGCATGATCCCTGCATATGTGCTAATAAAATTCAAATTCAACATCATCTGACAAACCTTTCCTCCTCCAAGTGTTTCTTTGATTCCTGACCACTAACATTAAAGCATTAACTGTACATCTCTGAATAGCAAATAACAAAAAATTGTGCAATACAAATGCTTGCACCTAACTTTTTTTTACACACTGAGATGTTAGCGGATCATTTCTCTTAAAATGTCACAGTTTTTGTCTTTTTTTTTTTTTCCGTGTCCAGAGTTGAAGCCTGCTGTATTGCTCTCGGGTGTCTTGCATGACATTCTTAAGAAATTTAACACCTTTAGTTTCAAGCCACCTCTCCTGCGGTTTATCGTCTCGGTATGACCTCAATTGACAGAAAAGACACAAAACCAGCAAAGACACAGGTGAGAACATTGTGTTTTTTCTTCTCTTTTTTCCTCTCTGTCTCTGTTGCGTGTTAACAATGTGTTGATGTTAGTTATGATTTCCTCTGAACACGCTGTGTTGTAGGTGAGGGCAGTACAAAGCCCTCAGGTGCCGTCCCTGTCGCTTCCTCACTATGTTGATCCTGGGTCAGCCGTGGCGTGCCCTCACAGCTATCACAGTTTGGGCCACTGCCTTCGCACCAACATATTTCCAGGTCTGTACATCATATGTATGTTTTAATTTTCTAAAAGCTTCCTTCACTAAACAAATGACCATAAGTTTGAGTGGGTGCACAATACATCCTCAGCTGGGGGGACCTGTCCAGAGTACAGCTTCTATTCATCAACACACTGCTGTCAATATGTTGTTAGGTTAACATGATATGAACATTATTTTACAGGCAGGGGCCACGTGGACAACACTGAGAGTAAATCAAGGGAAGTAGTAGAGTAGTGGAAACACAATCTGTCTTGTCCTGCTGAATTATTCAGCTGTGAGTGTGCCCATGAGCAGTGTGACACAAAACTTGTGCTTCTTTCACACATGTAGTCTAACCCCGAAATGTTCAGGAACATTTCCTGCATGGAGTCGTGTGTAAAAAGGAGCAGGGATCGATGTTCAAGGAAACCTGTACCTCCAATTTCACACCTCAACGCCTGGTAACATTTCAGGGAAAATGAAACTGCTGTGTTGTAAATGAAAGTAACAACATTTCAGGGACAAGCACGTTAAGGGGTTACATTCATCTGATGGAAGACGCTTTCACGTGGTGCAGGGAAACCAGTCGCAAGACATGATGGAGTTTTAATTATATTACAAGAACATTGGCACCGGATAAAAAGCAGCTCCCTGTCTGCCATGTTCCTGAGATGTCTCCCACCATGTACATCTGGCCACGCCCCGCAAGAGAAAGCATGCATCTACTCATGGACGACAGGGGAGCATGTTAACATTTATGGCGTCCTCCCCGTCTGAGCTATAACATTAGCTAGCTCGGCACTCAGTTCCAACTGGCGTAGCAGGTTAACCTCCGTATAAACTTCTGTACAATCAAACTGACTCGGCAACCAACCGTGTACGCACTGAGGTGAGGTTTAGCATCTCCGTCGCCTTGGTGCTACAGAGGAATTGTTTCAGCTGAGACGTGTTCAAGGACTCAACCTTCTTAGGTATCTGTTAATCAATAATAATAAACTTAATTCATATAGAACCTTTCAAAATACAGTTACAAAGGAAAATAAAACAAATAACGTGTCATACAATGTCACTGAGAAAAGATAAAATAAGGATGGACAAAACTAAAATCAAGATAATAAATGGCTATAAAGTCAGGATATGCTTTCCGACAGAAGTACGTTTTGAGGAGACTTAAACGAAGCCAGAGACTCAGACAGCCTTATATCCGCAAACAAACAGGAAGCCAGTGTAAAGAGGCTGAAACTGGTGTGATGTGGTCGTGCAACATAAACTCACATAAAGTTCTTATCTTGTGAACACAAGATTAAAAAATATCACGTCTCTGGACTTCGTGTGTCATCTGCATGGCTGCAAATTATTTTTAAAAAATTGTCCATTTCCATGTCCAACCCTCCAGGTGCTCCTTTAACATGGAAATCCGTCTCCAGGGACTCCTACGTCCACCACCCCCTGACTGCCTGGCCTCCCGACCGCTGGTACGGCCACAGGACTGACGAAATGGGTAAACACTCTCTTTCTTCCTGTCCCTCCCCTCATCTATTTCTCTAACATCGCTCTGCTGTTTGGTCTAATGTTTTTTTTTAAATGTTCCTAACATGTTTCTGTCCTTCGTCTGCAGTCCAGTGGACAGAGAGAAACATCATGAACCAGAAACTCGACAAGAAGCTGACAGAAACGAAAGGAAAGGGCACTGCAAAATGAGGTCCTGCCTCCCACCCTGAGACCACGACAACACACAGCACCCTTGCGAGTCACACCCTGGGTTGGTTTTGAAATGCTAAAATAAAGTGTGATTTGCAGCCATACGTGTTGTTAGCGTGTTACTTAACAATAAAAAACACAAGGGCGGGTTATGTCAGAGAGAAACGCCATTAAAAAGATTATGGTTAGACAAAGATGTGTGTGATATCTCTTTGGTTCAGCTTAAACCAAACTGTTATCATTTGCGTGCTATTGTGCCACAGCAACAATATTGTGTGTGTGCATTTATAAAAATGTGTGTGAAGGAAAATAAATATATTTAACTGACTCAAAGAGGTGCCTGGGTGTTGTTTAAGGTATAAGACACATAAAACCAGTGACCCAGTACAGTACTTCAGCATAATTTTGAGGTACTTGTACTGTACTGGAGTGTTGTGCTACTTTCTGCTTGTACTCCACCACATTGCTCATATTGTACTTTTTACTCCACTACATTTATTTGACAGCTTTAGTTATCTTTAGTTAGATTTATATGATTAATCAGGGCGTCTGCAGGTCCTTAAAAAGTAGTCCTCAAATAGTCCTAAATCTGAATTTACAAAGTCTTATTTTATTTATCTACATTTTAATTTCAAGCTCTTCTTCTGTGTGAAAGTTCATATTCCCGATGTTTCAAATCTTTACACCTACCACTGACCCTAGCACGATCTTTTTACTTGCACCTAGCTGTTGGCAAAATTAAGATGATGGCTGCTGTGGAACTACGCCAACTTAAGGCAACAAAAAAGTTTGTCTTGGGTGCGTCAGCACAATGGACAAACAAGACAGTGCAGCAGGGAAGATACCCACACACCAATGTAACTGGGCTGGACAGCCACAAAAAGGTCCACAGGCAAATCAGCTTCACTATAACTCGCAGCATTCACAGACAAACACTTGTCTTTATCTGGACACATTTTCCCCACAAATA
>JAPZEB010000009.1:21278398-21290851 GCA_029783705.1 Chaetodon striatus
TTTCAATCCACCTTTTTTTTTTTTTTGGCTCCAATTGTTGCTTTAATGACTCCAAAGCAACATTAGATTTACTTTGCTTACTAAGAACAATGACTGTACTGGAATATGTGGTCATAAGATTGTGAAAGATATAAATATGTGTGAAAACAGAGTTTCACAGGAAAGTGTGGCACACACTCAATCATTGTTTGGTCCATTTCGTCAGGTTTACATATGTCAATTACATATAAAATTTACATCCAACTGATTCAGGTTGATTCAGGTTCATGCTAGCACAAACCAAAAAAGTACCATTTATGAAATTAAGTTAAATTAAACTGATGAATAGAGTTTAGGTAATTTACCTTAGTAACAATTATGTAATTATGGTCAATATATACTTTGTAATTACACAGCCTTTATTAAATTCAACATATTTGAAATACACAGAATTTATTGACACTAATTACATAAACTTAATTAAAGTGAATTGGCTTAACTCTACGAGCCACAGTCACATAGATTTTTACAGTCTATTCATCTCAGTTTTATTTAATTTAATTACATACATTGTATTTTTGGTTCATGTTAGAAATCCTTCACTCAACTGGATGGATATTTTATAAGTAATTGAAATATGTAAACCTGACAATAGACTAACGCATTTCCTCGTACGTATGTGTGCGGAGACGAGGCAAATAGAAGTCCATTCATTCCTGCGGTAATCTCTGTGATGTCCAATGTGCCTGTGAAACTAAGCTAACAGGCAGCTAACTGGCTAACAGGCTATTTTCTTATATTCAGTTGCCTGCGTTGATCGTCAAGTAAGTTTGTATAATTAAAAAGAACGAGGCCAAGATAGTCATTTATCTGTTGCCATGCAGTATTGGTCCAGTAATGTTCCAAGTGCATCTTCCAAACTACTGGATGGCGAAAAACGGGCAAAATTAGCCTCTACCCACTGGCTGCAGGTAGTTTCTATCAGGTTTCTATCCATCTGTAAAGAATCGTGCTTCCTTGTGTTGGAGGCATCACCTGTATATTTACAGAAGTGGAAACGAGGCGTAAATAACTTCTTCGAGTGCAGCAGTGTCAAAGAACAACCTGCCTTTGAGCCAAATGGCGATTAAATACTGACCAGTTGTGTAAACTGTTTATAGACGTACTGACTGGGACCGCTGGGTCTTTATGTGGCTGATAAATGTGTGTATGATGGTGTACGATACCTCACTGCTGAATGTGTACAGTACTGTTGGTCTCCTAGGCACGGTAAACTGTCCTTCTTTTAGTTCCAATGAGCTCTATTGCATTAGTATTAAAATACTATATAAACTGCCAAGTGAAGCATGAAGTAGACATCAGTTATTAACGACACTCTTTTAAAAAACACAAACAAAAAAACTGTAGTTCTGTACTTTGCTTTTCATTACTTTAACTCAAATCTTACTAAGACATATGTTGTGAGAGCTTATTAAGACTACTAATATCATCGCAAAGTGTTTTAAGCCATTCCTACAGTCAGATGTGGAATTTTAAAAGCAGTAAAATATGAATTCAGTGTGTATTGATTTGCAAAAGGCACTTGTTATTTTTAATAAAGAACATGAGCATTGCTGTAGCAAAGACATTGGAGACATTGTCTGTCACTGCTGGCACGATCCAGCTGGTGTTTGAGTGTTTGAAACTGAAATATTTGTGCATTAAATTCATTGATATTGGTCTGATATGATGACAAAAGAAAGGCACTGGTGTTTTTGTTGGTCAATCTCGTTTGTTTTTTTACATCTTTATTATTGATTTCATCCTGTTAAAGGTCAGACACCCGTGCTGAAAACATAAACACTGGTCAGTTTTTAGATTTTGGGCTATTTTGCCGCCATAACATGTTTTCTTTAAGACTGGTGGAAGTTCAGAAGTTTTAGCTCAGATATGTGCTCTGGAAAGTTATGAAAAAAAAGGACATTTCATTAATTAATGCCTGATTTGCATATTCAACCATAAAATTTCAGTTAACTTGCAATACCAAAAAAATATCGTCTTGATGTGAGTAACCAACTGGAGAAGTTTCATGGTGATATTTTGACTACTACTTAAAACTTTAACGCTGTACACCTTTAGTAGAATTTTGCAATATGTATTTTCAAAGGCTGTTCTCTCAAAATTAGTTTTTCTTCATACTCTGAGCCAGAAATCTTCATTTCAGTAGCACACTTTCAAACTTTCCAGTTTTATCCGTGTCTATATTCTGAAGGTTTTTACAGAGGGGTTTGTTCATATATCATTCATAGACTGATTTATATAACTTTTATTACTAAATCATGGCAAAAATGGATTTTTCATGTCTGTTGACAGAATTTTGGTGAGCGATATCTAAAATTCCCTCTGTAAAAAAGCTTTGACTCTGATATGTCAGCAAGATTAAACAGGAATTTTGAACCTGAATTTAATTTATTCATGCAAATTGGTGCATGTTTCATTGGATAATGCCTCATTTGCATATTCAAACTTAAAATTTCAAGAAAACTTGTCAGTCATCTTGGAAAGTTTCATAGTTTTACCCTGCTCACCTGTCTCCCCTTATCAGATCAAATCAATACCTATTTAATAATCACTGAATAGTAATCACAAACAGAATTTTACTGTGCACATAAAGGATTGTGTGAGTGTGTGCAGGCGTCAGTATCATATTTATTAGATTGCTATTTGTAGATCGATGTAAATCATTGAGGTCAGTGGTAAATGTTGCTGCTCTCGTCTCTACACATGCAGTATATTTCCGTTGCACTCAGTGACATCTGCGCAGAGACCAAACAAAATAAAACTTCTGGTAGAAATGGGTCACCCCTTGACTTCCTGTGTCGTTGTGGAATGAGGGCTGAGGGGTGGGCATGTGCGCCGACATGAGAAAGAGTGTGAGAGTCAGCATGAGCTCTGTGTGAGTGTGTGTGTGTAGGTTTGGGTGTTTACATGTCCTGTCAGGTGGTCCTGGCGGTGTGTGTGAGAGTGAGCGCGTGTATTAGAGTGTGGTTTGACATTTAAAGCTGACACAACCAGCGACATCCGTTCACCTCACAGAGAATTTATGATATTTAACCATGTCAGTAAGAAACAGCACAAGATGTGACTTTTTCATCTGTGTTTCTACACCTCTTCTTTCCACATCATGAGAGCTTAACCTGTCAGACTTCATACCCAAATGACGTCAAGCCTCTTCATTAAATTACACACAAAAGTAGTGATATTTGTAATAAAGAGCGCTCTTTCATGTACCTGCTGAGTGCCTGGCAAGTAACTCATTTGGTGGTTCATTATGGTGACCCAAATTCAAAAATTATGTAATATACCGTAAGTGGATTTGGCATCTTTCCAGCCATAACATGCGGCAACAGAAGTCACGCAACACACAAATGCAAGTTATTCTTGCATAATGCTGCAAAACACTTTCTATTCTCACAAGAGAGGATGTGTTACACACACACGAAATCACTATTAACTCTAACTATTTAGTCACAAGTCAAACTTAAAACAATGGGTTGATATTTTGACCCATTTTTGTTATTTCCCCAAACTCAGGTGTTATTAAAGTTATTTTTGACCCAGCATTAGACACAACATGTTCACATTTTACCTTAAAAATTGTCCCAGCTGCACAAAATTATGTGCAGGTGACAATTAAAACTGTAAAGGACACAAATGTTATTAACAGTGAGTCACAAATAATGACGTGTGAGTTTAAAAGAGCTTGAGTAGATGAGAAGAGATCATAACCCCCATATGGGTAAATACCACAAAGTAAGAAGAAACAGCACTAATAATAGTATTTTAAATGAACCATTATCTTGGGCAGTGATGTAAAAGGTACTCAAATCTTTTACTAAAGAAAACGTTTTAATATTATTATGTGCATTTCTTTTTTTGTTTTTTGTTTGTTTGACCCAGCATTAGACACAACATGTTCACATTTTACCTTAAAAATTATCCCAGCTGCACAAAATTATGTGTAGGTGACAATTAAAGCTGTAAAGGATGCAAATGTTATTAACAGTGAGTTACAAATAATGACATGTCAGTTTAAATGAGCTGGAGTAAACAAGAACAGATCACAGCCACCGTATAGGTAAATACCACAAAGTAATATAAAAGATAGCACTAATACTGGGTTTAAATAATTCATTGTCTTGAGCAGTATTTTATGTTTTTATTTTATTTTATTTTTTTATATTCTGTTATCTATTTTTTATATTAGCCATATTTCTTATTTCATATTTGATATACATTTGTTTTTGTGCTGTTATTTTAGCCCTGGTTCATTGCACTCTTTGTATCTGCTCTCTTTCAGCATTTCATTTCCTCTGCTGCAGTGCAGTTTCCTTCAGGATGAATTAAATCATTATCTTATCTTAGAGATACTCTCTCACCAGTAAAAGTTCTGCATTCAAAATGCTACTCAAGTACAAGTACACGCACCAATATATGCTCAAAGTCCTGAAAGTAAAAGTGCTCATGACGCAGATTTGCCCATTTTATAATGATATTATATATAATAACATATTATGTAACTATATTTTGTGATTCTTATTATTGATGCATTAATGTGACATAACTTTAATGTTACAGCTGGTAAAGGTGCAGCTGATTTTATTACTTAATATACTGCTGGGCGGCTTATAAATGTGCCCATAGATCAATAAAGGGTCCTCATATATTAACCTGTAATCAGGCATTGTAATATAGTATAGAATTATCAAGCTAATGTCACAGTTGTAGGGTTTCTTTATAGAGTGCTTCCTGTTTTATTTTGTTACTCACCTTTCCCTCCATTGCTGTGAGCTTCACTTCCTGCCTTTGTGTGTTCTCCCGCCTCTGTGATTGCCCTGCCCTGATTGGTTTCACCTGTCCCTCGTTAACACTCCTGTCTGCTCTCGCTCTGTGTGTGTCCTGTGTTCACCTCAGTGTGTCCTATCCTCTAGTGTTTTTATATTTTTTTTATTTACTTTGCGTCCTTTGAGCTCATCCTGCTGCCTCATCATCTGTTTTGTCTCTAATTGGGTCCTTCTCCTGCTGATTGCTCTAAAACATGACTTCAGTTAAATCAGTGAAGTTATCAAATAAATGTAGAGGAGTAAAACGTGAACTATTTGCCTCTGAGTAGAAGAATAAAATAGTAGAAAACAGAAATACTCTAGTTAAATACAAGTACCTCAGAGCTGTACTTAAGGAGGTTAAAGTTTTCTGCCTGTGGGTACTTACAGTATTACAGTGTTGTGTCCATGTGTTTTTCAGAGTGAATGAGTCATTTATGTCCCAGATCTGATTGAAGTATATTTGTTGCACTATATTAAACTTGCCACTAGGTGACATCATAAACCTTAATAAACTGAATGGAGTCTTCTTCCTCCTCCTCTTGTATCTGTTCAGTGTCACTGTTGTCTGTACAAAAACACAACTAGCGTCTTTGTCATTTTACATCCATCCCCTATGTCCTGATTCAATAAACATTATATTCTATCTGCTGTGTATGCAAGCAGCGTCCAGCTGGACGACACAGTACTCTCACCCTGTTTAAATTTCCTCTGCGTGCTCTGTCAGTCACAGAGAAAGCGCTGACCCAGCTGGCCACAAGACAGCGAGAGAGAGTATATAAACCAGAGAGCACAAATGAAAAACATACCTTGTAAACTCTGTTGCAAAACCACAGGGCTTTGTTTTGGATCTAATACACAGAAATGGGAGGATGTGGGGTCGGCCTGACCGTGTGTTTCACCCTCTTTATGTGCAGCAGAAACAGAAATCCAGACCACTGCTGTCAGGAAGAGACACAGCACTCACAACCAGCACAGAGGCCACACTGGAGCAGGCCAACATATAAAAGAGGTCGTGCTAAAGGCATGAGGGACAGAGCCACGAGCTTATTAAGTTAAAACAAAGCAGCTGTTGATGAAACACATTTGGTGCAGTCTGGAAGTGCACTTATACAGACAGAGTTAATGAGAAGATCAACACCACTCCCATGTATGTGTGCTGAATAGGAAGCTGGAGCCAGGTGACTGTTAGCTTAGCTTATCTTAACACAAAGTCTGGAAACAGGAGGAAACAGCTCGCATGGCTCTGTATAAAGGTTTTGGCTCACCAAAACTTGACAATACAAGATTGCAGAAACGTTGCCTGGTCTGATGAGTCTGGATTTCTGCTGCCACATTCAGATGGTAGGCTCAGAATTTGGTGTAAACAACATGAAAGCATGGATCCATCCTGCCTTGTATCAACGGTTCAGGCTGCTGCTGGTGGTGTAATGGTGTGGAGGATATTTTTTTGGCACACTTTGGCCCCTTAGTACCAACTGAGCATGGTTTAAACACCACAGCCTCAAACACAGGAAACAAACAGAGGGCTCCTGGGTGAAAGATCTGAGATTGTTTGACCCATTCATCTCTTCTCCCACTTACCCTATGCAGACTTTGCTCTTTTTACGACATTAGTTACCCGAAGCATCAACAGGGCACCTCATCCCACCACTTGAGGGTACCTCTGACCGTTGGTGTCTGACCCCCACAGGCCAGCGATGTCAACGAGCCATTGTTCAAGCATCAGTATTTGAAGAGTTGGGAGTGAGAGACCAGGTTGCCATGGGAGAAATGGCTACAAGTGCTTTGAGCAGAACTGTTTAAATGTATAGCAGGTAATTAGCTGCTGTAAAGAGCACACATTAGCACATCAGCGCATCCACAGTATCTCCATCTTCCACAGTATATGGTTTCATCTACTGACCACTGCTCCTCTTTGTCAGTGCATTTTCTGTGAATTCCGAGTGTGCAGTGATTTTTGAGACTGGTCCCTCTAACATATTAAAGAGTAATAGCAATCCACTTTAAATGTGGGCTCTGATGATTTCGCTTTTTTTAGCTGAAAGGTGCTGTCAGCCAACAGTGAACACAACATCACACACCTCTGTAGCAGTGTTACCTTTGTATCTTCAAATTTAACTATATTTTTTCATGAGCCTTTACATGATCTTGTCAACCTTGGCATACTGTATGGTAATACTTCAGCTTAAATTACTTTTTGAAGTCAGATGAGTTGAAAGGAAATAAAAGCAAGCTGAGTGAACAGGCTGCTGTGTACTTCCTGAAGCATAGAGAACTAATTTTGAAGGACCTACACAAATGGGCAACAGAGTTTACACTGATTAGATGAAGCGTGGAAATCAGATTTAACAAACATCCCTGGGAGGGACAAACATTGCGAGGAGGAGAGACAGTGCTTTTGTTTCAGGCTGAGTGACGTTACATTTCGAGGTCCTTAGACGCTACAGCTTTTTACTGTGGTTGCTGAGGCATCCAAGTTTAATCACTGTCACTTTCACAGAGACACAGCATATGACAAATAGCCTGGCTGTTTAACTTTTGGAGCATGCTCAGCACTGACAGCCATCAAGTTTGTACTCGGCCTATCAGGGAAACAGGGAAAGAATGCTGCAACATGATGTAAGCCTGCAACACTGTAAGTAATGAGTATGTTTCTTAAGATAATAGCAATACCCTCAACACACAGACACACACAGACACACACTCACAAACTTAGAAACACAATCATGTGTCACGTGTATGACTTTGTAACATCTTACTACACGCAGTGTTTCCCCAAAGATATTTTTCCAGCAGCGATGTTAAAGTGCACAAGTTTTATTTTATGCTGCCAGAAGCGACTAAGCACGTCAGCTGACACAATAAGGGCTTTAAACACACATCTGTACACAGCTGTACATTTAAAATTACATGTAATACAATGCTTCTCTTTCCTTGTACGCTGTTAGTATCGCTCCTCAGCGGAGACAAATGTTATATTTGATGATCATGCATCCCTACGGATGCTTGTTAACGAGTAGACCACAAATACAAGTTACCTGCATAAAAATTGTATCCAGCTAGTGTAAAAGGTTTTTCAATAATGATACCAAAATTAAAAAATTGTTACTACTGCCCCAGGGCCTCAGTGTAGTGTATTGCGGCCTCTACAGAGGTGTTCAGTGTGGTGTGTTTGTGGTGGGCGAGGAGAGAGAAATAGTGTGTCTGCACTCTGAACAGGCAGGTGAGCTGGACATCAGGTTAGCAGTAAACCACGAATGTAACAGTGAATATTCAGTGTGAGCTAGAGTTTGCCAGACTGGTGAAGCTCTTTTAGAGGCATTTAGACAAATTGTCTTGTGTATGTTGCATCATCTGATCGGCCTTGTGATGGTCACCACCACATATGCTAATGTTTTCCCAGTTCATACTCTTTAAACTCATTAGTTTGTTATCTACGTAGGTTACTTTTATTTATGGTAAACCATACCTGTACCTCACACAGTTGGTTTTGGCTTTGAACCTTACATTGTCTTAGGTGTATACATTCTAGTATTGTAGGGTTACAAAGGCAAATTGCTTGATATGAATCATCTGTCTCTTTGTCTTTGAGTTACTGTGGTTGTTAGGGGAGGTCCCTTCCTGGTGGAGCAAAAGGCATGGCTGTGGGCTGAGGACACTTAAATCCTGGAGCCAACTCATTGGACTAAACCGTGTGCTGCCATGTCATGGGGGGATTTGGGTTAAGTTAGTTTTGCTTTGTTTAGTTAAGTTGTAGTTGCCGTCCATTTTGGTTACCCCTTGTGTATTATTTACTTTGGCCAAGCCACTACATATGCTTCTTCATGTGTTGTTTTGACAGGTCAGTTAGATCCGCTGACACTTTGTTTAGTTATTATATTGAGTATAGTTATGTTATGTTGATCTCTTTTAAAGGCCTAGTTGTTCATATCTTCCTATCTGTAATTTATAATGCGTTTTTGGGGTAAATAAAAACCCATGATTATGTCAAAAACTCCTGTGTCCTTGTTGCCTCACTGCTTGGTCCCTAACAGGCCTTCAAACTATTTCGAACAAATGTCTGACATTAACAATCTGTTGTCAATCATTAGGAGCACCCTCATCTGGGGGTGTTCAAATTATAATCCTTGCCCATCCCTGATTCTGGCTGCTTGAAGTAAAGACAGCAATTTAATTTATTATGGGGAGATTTTAACCTCCTGAAACTTTTGTTTGGTGTGTAATCTTAATTTCTTGTCGTTCTTTGGGATCAGTAGGACCCGATAAGTATAAAAAACTAAACACTGCCAATGATAATTAAGTCTCAATATCCTCAAAGAAGACAACAATTAAGTCTCAATGTCCTCAAACGAGACAACAATGAAGTCCCAGTGTCCTCAAATGAAGACAACAATTAAGTCTCAATGTCCTCAAATGAAGACAACAATTAAGTCTCAATGTCAAACGAGTACTTCCTAATTAATAGTGTCTCCGCTTGTAACTGTTGCTAAAATTGGTCAAATTTGTTGCCATATCAAACTATACACATTATTAATCATAAATAAACAGGTTTCTATCATAAAATGTGATCAAGTTTTGGACCTTCTCTACTTTTGTGTCGGGGTCGGCTGCAGACTTACTGGCTGATAGATGCCATCTAATTTTTACATGGATTAGTATTTTGTGATCTTACTACCACTAGATAGCAAAAAAAAAAAATGTCCATGAACGAGGTCAAGGGGTCAAAGTTAAGTAGAATCACGTATAAGGTCAAGTAAACCCAAAATGTGATGTCCCCTTATGAGGACACAGGTTCCCAAGAGAATCATTTAGCACATATCGGGGAAATACTACTACATGTGAGTTACATTTCTCAGTCTTTTTAAAACTGTATTATACAGATAAACACTGTTTACTGATTGGTTTGAAAAACAGAATAAGAATCTCTATAGGAGTCGACTTGCTATTGCACTTTTAGACAGCTTGCAAGATTTAATTGAGATTGTGTGACGTATTTACCATATTACCTTAACCATCAGCCTGACCCTCAACATATATCCATTACTCATTCCCCCTGCACTTGTGGCTAATAAAGGAGCAAGCAGTATAGGCTCCAACCTGTTCTCTTATACAGCCACAGGGCCTAATGTAGCAGCGTGTAGCCAAATGATAAATGGTGCCATAAAGCTATGTTGTGCATGTCATGACTTTAACATATAAAAAAGTCTGAATCCTTCAACACCTATTGCAAGCAAAAAAAAAAAGAACAGAGAGCACGGACTAATCAAACGAATCCCTCGGGGAACGAGGTAGAACAAAAGTAGTTTGCGAAAAGAAATGAAGTGGGCCACAGTAATGTTTGCCTAGTGCATCCAAATGTGGCCTAATACGAAACAAAATAAATTCTGTGTCTAGGAAAGGCAGCCTTGCCCTTTTCTGCCAGCTGGTAATTGGCCCTGGGCAAGCCCATTTATCGTGTGTATTAGCAGCACTGCTCGGATTTTATGCAAGACCACACTGGGGTTATTTCCATACAGCCACGAGTTATGTCATCTCTCAGGCTTAGCACGACCGTTCGCACACCCCAAGCTTTAATATGTGGACTACGGTCATATATAGTAAAACCCATATAGAGCTATATTACACATCTGAGGCTTAGCACTAATGAGAGCTCTTTCATATTTGGTGGGGTATTAAATTCTTTGAGTGCCATTATCACCACCCAGCAATGTTTGACGGCAAAAAAGTAAAGGACAGTAGCTTTAAACGAGTGTCACACATTTAATGAGAGTGTACATCAGCGCTATCTGGTCACATGTGAAATGGTATGTGTTAATATAACTCAAGGCAGTGACTCGTGAGAATGAGCGAACTGACTTGTTTCTATTACTTAAGCCAATTATACAATTGGCTTTCACTAAGCATATAAAAATATCAGCCAGCAGGCACAATCTTTATGATAGCATGAAGACTGAAACACACCAGTCTCATCAGCAGATTTATAATGACAACGCAACACATACATGATGGGATGGAAAAAGCTGTTAAAGCAGAAGGATCAGGAAATGTCTTCCCATATGATGCAACAGTATCAAATATTTAATTCTCAACCAACTAAAGAAGGAGTCTCTCGCCTGGATGTGTGCTGCCTGATGAGGGGAGAATTAAAATGTCTCTGTGAACACTTCTTGCGGGTGAAAAGAGACACACTGAACAGTCTGGCTCATTAAGTTATTATGTGCTGAACCGCATGGGGTCCTACGCAGCAGTATCAGTAAATGGTGCTTCTTTAACATGCTATATTACATGCCGTGGCTCTCCAAGGGGGGCCGATGTAAACACAATAAGTGTGCATTAAAAACATGCTTATGTTATCGCCTTTTCTAACATGTTAATTGGTACTTAGAAAGAAATTGCACACTTATTGCATCCCACGGGTACACAAGGTTTTCTAGAGAAAAAGCTGCATGTGAAAGTACAAGGCAAACACATCTCGGTATTTTCAGGCTGCATGGCGATGCACAATACATATCTCAGTCTTGTCTATGAAATGGGCTACATGTTCAGTTGCATTACACGTTATTGCAGGTAAAAGAAGTTTACCTGTTGGAGGTGAGCTGTTTGCTGAGGTGCAGTAAGAGCCTATTGTCTGCAGCTCTTCATTAACATCTCACTGTGGCTGTTTCTGCTCTCACTTTCTTTCCTGTCGTATTATTAGACCTGCCTTTATTTAGAAAAGCCTCTAACAGTACTGCAAATTTGGATGTTAACACATTTAATTTCCTAAAGATTCTTGACAATAAAACCAGGAACCCTTTTGCTGTGAGGCGACAGTGCTAACCACCACACCACCGTGCAATAGCAAACAGAAACAGTCAAATTAAGCAGATTCATTCATTCATTCATTCAACCTTTATTTAATCTCGAGAAATCATTGAGGGACCGCCCTCATTTACAATGATGTTGAGAGTACAGTTAGAACAGAAATAAATATGTAAACAAAACAAAGCAAGAGCAAATACATATACACATACATATGAGAGAATCACACACAACTCAGACATCAACAACAGAACAGTTAAAAACAATTACATTCAAGAGTGGAGTGGTTTGTAATCATGGTTTTAAAGTGACCTATTGATACAAGTGCGTCAAGTTTTAGCGTTTGCTGTAATGTGTTCCAAGTATGTGCAGCACAAAAACTAAAGGAGGTTTTCCCAAGCTCAGTATTTGCACGGGGGACTTCAAGTGTCAGCCAATCACTTGAACGAGTGGAATAATGACTCTTTGACCAGATTAATAAGGAGGAGATGTATGACGGTAAGTTTCCATTCAGGGCTTTGTAGATGAATAGAAACCAATGTCTGTTACGTCTAACTGTTAAAGAAGTCCACCCAACCTTTTCATATAAGATGCAATGATGAGTAGAATAACTGTCACCGGTAATAAATCTCAGGGCGGAGTGATAAACTGAATCAAGGGGTTTAAGAGTGGAGGTGGAGGCGTGTCTATAGATGATGTCACCATAATCCAGGACAGACATGAAGACGGCCTCAATTATCCGCTTCCTACTGAACATGGGAAAAGTCACAATGTTTCTGTACAAATATCCAATTTTTTGTCGTAACTT
>JAPZEB010000009.1:21290951-21301482 GCA_029783705.1 Chaetodon striatus
CTGCTCATATGAAGCCAGGATAAATCACACACAAGACTTAAAATGCTATTTTTGTGGAGGCTTTATTGTCTTCACAAGTTATTGTTTCTTATCTGTGAAATTAAAGTAAATAAAAGCTTTGTTTCCTCTGAGAGAAATGGTCTCAGCTTTCAAAAACAGACAGGAGGTCTGCGTCAAACGTCAGGCTACAGCGTATAAATTCTATTTACTGGCACGTTTACAGCTGCATTTAAAGATAAAGAAGACCATGTGACACATGCTACAAAGCATTTGTGTTTATCAAGGGACAATTTAAATATAACATGGAAAATGCCCATTAAATATAATTACAATGAAACAGATAAAATACATAATAAATGCAAGGTCCCTTTGGTTTGTCCCTTTGGTTGGAGGGAGAAATTAGATATGGTGGAAAGCTGTGAATACAACAAGTACTAAAAATATATATATTTTCACTGAGGAAAAGGTGAGGTGGAAACTGGGAACTTTAACTTGTACGATTTATGTAAAAATGCAGAGCAATGTGTATTTACAGTCAGACAACAAGAGCACAAAAACACACCAAGATGCACAGCTGCCTCCTGATAGTATTTTCTAAACGCATCAGAATTCAGCATTTTGTATACTTCATGCACAGCTTTCCAGTTCAAGTGGGATTTTCCATTAAAACCAGTTATGTAATATCCCTGACGAGAGTGTGAGCCATATAAAACACACTGATTGACCCTCAGTCTGGAAATCCCAACAATGCAAGCAGCAGATTTTCACTGCAACATGACTGACACCAGATAAAACACCGTTAGGACCAACAATAATATTTTGATTGAATGTGCAGCTGCAAAACTGCTGTTGGAAACACACACACACACACACACTCTCCCATTGCACACAAATGTGAGTATGGTAAACATACACTGTACAGATGACAACCTCTCTCGACTGCAACAGCTCTTAACTGTTTCTAAAGTTTAGAGATATCGTTTGGAATCTAAATAATTGTTCTATGGGGAGACCAAATGGCATGAGCAAGTGTCTGTGGACAGATAAGGAGACAGTGGGCCCCTGGGCATGTAAAAGAGCCCCTACATAAGAGACTGAAAGAGACACAAAGCATATACAACAACACAGCTACGTTGTTTGTCGCCATCTTGTCTCTATGTATGTTTTGTGTGTCTTTGTACTTGTTATGTATCTTGTTTTAGTCGTCTTGTGTTTTTTTATAGTCTTTGTTTTAATATTGCATCGCTTTGTTTTCATTTTCCATCTCTTTGTATTCGTGTATCTCTGTGTAGCTACGTTGCATCTCTTTGTAGTTGTTTCGCATCTCTTTGCAGTCATTTGAGTGTCTTTGTAGTCATTATGCATCTCTTTGATTGGATTTTGCATCTCTTTGTAGTTATCTTGTGTCTCTTTGTAGCCATCCTCTGTCTCTTTGCAGTAATTTTGCATCTCTTTGTAGTCACCTTGCATTTCTTTGTTTGCATTTTGCGTGCCTTTGTAGTCATTATGCGACTCTTTGTATTCATCTTCCATCTCTTGGTAGACATTATGCATCTCTTTGTTTTGATTTTTCATTTCTTTGTAGTCCTCTTCTGTCCCTTTGTAGTCATTTGTCTCTCTTTTGTAGTCATTTGAATCTCTTTGTAGTCATCTTCTGTCTCTTTGTAGTCATTTGTGTCTCTTTGTAGCCATACTCTGTCTCTTTGCAGTCATTTTGCATCTCTTTGTAGTCACCTTGCATCTCTTTGTTTGCATTTTGCATGTCTTTGTAGTCATTATGCGACTCTTTGTAGTCATCTTCCATGTCTTTGTAGTCATTATGCATCTCTTTGTTTTGATTTTGCATTTCTTTGTAGTCCTCTTCCGTCCCTTTGTAGTCATTTGTGTCTCTTTGTAGTCATCTTGCATCTTTTTGTTTGCATCTTGCATCTCTTTGTATACATCTTCTGTCTCTTTGTAGTCATTTGTGTCTCTTTGTAGTCATATTGCATCACTCTCTGGTTGTTTTGCAACTCTTTCCTTCTCTCTGTAGTAATTTTACATTTATTTGTGGGCATTTTGCGTCTCTGTTTTGCATTTAGTGTCTCTTGATTTGCATGTCGCATCTCTTCGTGGTCATCTTGAATCTCTTTGTTTGGATTTTGCATTTCTTCATGGTCATTATGTGTCTCTTTGTAGTCATCTCACGTCTCTCTATAGTCATTTGATTTACTCTACAACACGAAATGGTTTTTTAACAGTCAGGTGAAAGAGAGGCCCCGGGGGGCCCATTCAGTAATTCATCCATACAAGCCTGTCTGCAGAGGTGGATGAAATACTTCAACATAATGCAGTCCAACAAAACAACTCCACCACTATCCATGCAGCCTCCAAATAACCGACATTTCTCTGACACTGTGTCAAAAGAGATAAAATGTGGATTCTATTAGAGCGTACATATGTACCCAATAAACTGTTTACTCACTGTAAAGAGAGTTAAGGTGTAGTAAAGTAGAGCAAAGAGCACAAAATACACCCTGGTCCAGTTTTAGAATTCCACAGGAAACACCATCAGTCCAAGTTGTGTTTTGTTTGTTGATCATGTCCTTTTTTAATGTTTATAATGTCAATGTTTGTGGTCGTTTCCTGCGTTGTCCAGTCATGTATGAAGGATACAATAGTCAGTATGGATGCAGCTGTCCTGTATAAACACAGCAGCACACACTGTTCCAGTTACAGGACACACACACTGGCTGATCACTGAGCGTCTGGCAGACAGCCATCACATTTCCATTGAAAACTACTCAGCTTGGCGCTCTGTGTAAAAAAAAAAGCCACTCGGCTGACTTTGGATAAAATAAGCTGCTGCGAGGAGTCAACCTTTCCAGAGCTAATTGGTGATAAATTATGGGCTGCCTGCGGGGTAATATTTCAGGTGATTTATGGTCCTTGTATGCATGCCCGCTCTCATTATTTCGACATTTTCTTTACTTTTGGGATTTGTATGAGAAGTACATTAGTGAGTGTTTGAGGCAGCGTTTGACCTCTTGGAGTCCGCTCTGTGGAAGTGTGAGGGCAGAATTCCTCCATGGCATTTTATTTTAGTAACCAGTGAAATGCCACAGTGAATGCGCCGCCAGCTCATAAACAAATGTGCTTGTTTTATTGTAAGAATGTTTTATTTTATTTGTTATTTTCTCTCGACCATTCCTGACTCCTGTGTCTTCTCTTTGGGGTGATAAATGTTTTCTTTGGCTCTGAGCTGTAGATTCCTCTTTCTCTTTTCCACAGCTCTGGGAATGACATTCAGGACACATAATGATCTTATTTTCTTAGCAGCTGCTGAACAACTGATATTTCGGCAAGTACATATGTTTCATAAATTGAACGGACTTGTCTTTGCTTCTGGGGATTTCCTTGTCCTCATGTGAACTGGGTATTCTTTATTATCTCTGCTACGGAGGTTATGTTTTTGGATCAGCTTGTTTGTTTGTCAGCAGGATTACAGAAACATTACGGGCCTGATTTTTATGGAATGTGGTGGAGGGGCGCAGCACGGGTCAGGGAAGAACCAATTACATTTTGGAGCGGATTCAAATCATGGGTCGGATACACAAATTATTTCTCACTTTTGTTAACGCTGCAAGGCCAGGCGTTTGGCTTTGGTGGATGTCTGCACTTTCAGAGTGCTTTCCTCTCAAGTTGTTCTTGTTTTCTAAATGATCTAAATGCATTTTAAAGGCTTTGGGGTGCTCAGTAGCTCACCTGGTGGAGCAGGCACCCCATGTACCAAAGGCTGTGCCCCTTGGTGCTGCAGCACAGACTTAACTCCAGCCGGCAGCCCTCTGCTTCATGTCTTTCTCTCTCTCTGTCTCCCCCTTTCACTCTCAAACTGTCCCATCAAAAACAGGCAAAAAGCCCCAAATGAACATAAAAAATGTAATAAAAAAGGCAAAAGTGAGCATGATTCCCATTTAGTGAATGTTAAGAGTACGATCAAGAACAAAACAAAATCAGATTGGTATTGTCTAAAACTTTGCAGTAACTCGTGTGCCTTCATCTCCTCCTGCTCTCACGACTTCCACTCTCCATTTTAACACCATCTTAAGGGTCCAGTGTGTAGCAGTGAGGCTGCAGGTTGCAACCAAATGAAACATCTCCCATGTGCAAAGCATCTTGGAGAATTATGGTGGCAAATGCTAAAGCAGAAAATGGCCCTATCTAGAGTCAGTGTTTGGTTACATAGCAGACTCTGAGGAAGAGGACCTGCTCACTACATGTCAAGTTAAGTTAAGCCTTGACAAACAGTTACAAACGGCTCATTCTACGGTGACAAAAACAAATTATTCAATTAACTGTATTTTTTATAGATCTCTTTTTATAGTTTTGGTATGTTATAGATCCCTGCTGACTATTTCACACACACACACACACACAAAAGGGAAAAAAGGGGCATGTATAACAGATTATTTCTTAACAATAACAATGGCCTGTTGTCTGCACAACACATTGTTGGGATAATACTTGGAATATTATTTTTCATTTCTGCCAATATATATCCCCCCAAATCTTACACATCAGACCTTTAATGACTTTTAAAGCTCTCCACCGTTTTGCTGCCTCGTAATTTTTAACACCACATTCTGCACCTAGACCACTTGTTAACCAAAGGCTTTTATAGGCTTGTATAGACTAGCATTTATAGCCATGCTAGCGGCATGTTGGCGGTCAGTCCTCCACTTTTGTGGATACTGCAATAGCTCATTAAATGCTGAATGAATAGTTGTGAAATTTAGTACAGATATGACTTTGATGATTCTCAGACTTTTTCTCTAGCGCTACTATGGTGTTGACATTTGTGCAGGGCCTCCTTTGGGGGGGTCAGTTGACCCATGGCATCAAGTACAATCATTTCCTCACTGACTTTTATCACAGACAGTACAAGTTACATGTGTTTGCATTATCATTATTAAAACACATTTCAACTTGTCATCTGATACTCCACCCCACATCTGCTGTAAAAATGGTTTGGCTGAGTTTTCACCACCATTTTCACAATAACAGCTGAGGTCAGATAAAAAAAGGCAAATGCCAGAGTACAGAGAGAACAAGACAATGAAAGGAGCAGAGAAGCGTTTTACCATTTCTGGTAAAACCTGCTGTAGCAGCTCAGTTTGAAAGCTAGAGTGAAGACACTGGAATCATATGAAACTAGACGACCTAAGGCATCCAGTGGAGTCAAGAAGAAACTTGAATAAGTCCAAAACTTCCAGCTCCAACGCTCAAAAGTTAGGTTAAATTTTGCTGGGGGATTTAGTACTATTTTTCAAAACAGTGTATTTAAATATTTCTGTGCACCGGGTTCTCCAAATACTTTTGAAATTGCATAAATTGGGTATGTCTGGAAAACTGAGACTCTTGTGGATTCAGTGAGCTCACTTGTGCTCATGTGTGATGATGTTAGTCCCCATTGTAGCCATTTCATTGCAGTGAGCCATTTGAAATTGCCTGTGTTGGTATTAAAGCCAAGGGCGGGTGTGTCTTGTTGGTGTTGGACAGAATGGTGTCACAGTGAGCTGTGATGGCCGAGTGGTTAAGGCGTTGGACTTGAAATCCAATGGGGTCTCCCCGCGCAGGTTCAAACCCTGCTCACAGCGATCAAAAATGTTTAATACTTTAAATTTGATGAGTGCTTTGAGTGAACTGTTATGCCATGAAATACAGAGCTACTTATTATATACATTATTTAAATGTATGACGTTCCTTCCCATCAGCCTCAGCTGTACTTAGTGCTCATTCGCAAATGTTAGCATGCTAACACACCACATCAAGATGGTGACGATGGTGAACATTACACCTGCTAAACATCAGTATGTTATCATTGTCATTGTGAGCTTCAAACAGGGACCTCAGTTCACTGTAGCACTGACCCAGATTAAGTCGCAGTGCGTCACCAAGATACGGAGTCCCAAAGTGTGACGCTCTTCCAATCATCTGATAGTTTCCTCTGATATCACTGCAGGCACAGCCATGTTGGGTGCCCTCGTCCTTCTGTCCCTCACCTCCCTGGTGGCCCTGGTGCCTAATCCGAGCGCTCCTCCCGTCCCCTGCAGGCAGTGCTGTGATCACCTGGAGCCACCAGAGGGCAGCGGAGCCCAGCCACCAACAGGAGGGTTCAGCCATGTGCCAGAGGTCCGCACCTACATCAACATGACCATCCTCAAAGGTATTATATCTATGCCATGCCACTTTGCAGCATTTTCAGACCCCAAAATATGTGTTCATAACCCTGCTATTTTCAGTTTGAAACCACCTTTTGTCTAGGTTGATGCAATTTCCAAATCTTAGTTGTCTTAAGCTGATTGACAGATATTTTGGAAGACTGAGGACTTTCATTGTCTTGGGCTTCACTTTATGAAATGGAGAAAATATCTAGGAGGGAGTCTTGTTTGTCAAACCAGCTCCCTCAGTAATATCATTTTGTACAGGTGACAAAGGAGACCGTGGCGACAGAGGAACCCCTGGTAAACCTGGACAAGAAGGCCCTCCAGGCTCCAGAGGTCTCACAGGCCCAAAGGGCGCCAAGGGCCAGGCAGGTCTCCCAGGATACCCCTGCAAAGTCCAGTACGCCGCCTTCTCCGTCGGCCGCCGCAAATCCCTCCACAGCCTGGACGCCTACCAGGGGCTTGTGTTTGACACAGTCTTCGTCAACCTTGACGACCACTTCAACATGTTCAATGGGAGATTCATCTGCCACGTCCCGGGGATCTACTTCTTCAACGTCAACATCCACACGTGGAACTTCAAAGAGACGTATCTGCACATCATGCACAACGACACTGAACAGGCCATCGTGTACGCCCAGCCCAGCGACCGCTCCATCATGCAAAGTCAGAGCGTGATGCTGGAGCTGGAGCTGAAGGACGAAGTGTGGATCCGCCTGTACAAGAGGGAGAGGGAGAACGCAATTTATAGCGATGATGTTGATGTCTATATCACTTTTAACGGATACCTCATCAAAGGTAGCGTAGAGGGAAACTGAATGAGAGAGGGAAGGCAAGGCCAAGGATGAGACTGTTGGATGGAAAGCAAACAAATTGAACTGACGCAGCAGCAGAATGCAATTCACTGTTATAGAGTTCTCATCTTCCTTTTATACTCAGACATAAAAAGAAGCTCAGCATGCTTCACAGTGGTGCTAGAATCAAAATGGTCGCCAGAGAATGAGCAATACCTCTGAGGAGATGTGAAGAAATAAAGGTGCTCATCACCCTGATAGAAAATTGTTAGAATTTATAAGTAAATACAGCAGATTAATTGTCTTTTTACTGCATATATTTCTCAACAACATGCATGATTTCGTTAAAGGAATAGTTCAACATTTTTTGGGGAAACATGCGAATTTGTTTTCTTGCCAAGAATATGGAGACTGACACCATTCTTGAAGGGTGAATTTGTGGCTGAAACAGGCAGCCAGTTAGCTTAGCTTAGCTTAGCATAAAGTCTGGAAATGGCAAAAACAATGCAAAGAAGCCCATCAAGGCCTCGATGGTTACACTTAACTTATGTATGACCTCCTAACTAGCAGTACCCAGCTGTCTACAGTATTTAGAAGGGGTTTTTTATAGTCACTGCAAAATGTGCAACCATGAATGGCCATCAGGGTCCCCTTTTCCCAAACATTTGCCTGGTTTGCCTCCTCCGACAGTGCACCCCTGGGCAAAACAGCTAGCCTGGATCTGTCCAAAGATAATAACATCTCCCTACCAGCTGCTCTAAAGCTCAGTAATTAATGAGTTTTATCTTGTTTGTTCGGGAGCAGAGATATTTTACGAAATTGGTTTTGCACAAATTAAACAAACAAGATATAGCTTGTTAAGATTACAGATGCAGACAGGCAGGTTTTATTACCTACAGACAGAGCCGGGCAAGCTAAACTAACCGGCTGCTAGCTGTAACTTCATATTTAGCTTACTAGCATGAGAGTGGGTTCAATCTTCTCATCCAAATCTCACCAAAAAAGCAGATACGTGTATTTTTGTGTATTAGCATGAGCTGCTAATGTTCCCATGTCAGTCCTTAAAGGTCTAGTGTGAAGGATTTTGCGGCATCTAGTGGTGAGTGTGCAGACTGCAACCAACTGAAACTCTCTCTAGAGTCAGTTTTTGATTTGTCTGCTCTGGGCTACTGTAGAAACAACATAACAGACTCCATGGAAGACGACCTGCTCTGTATGTAGATATAAACAGCTCACTCTAAGGTAACAAAAACGCAATGATTCTCATTTTCAGGTGATTATAAACTAATAAAAACATAGTTGTTAATACTAGATTCCATTTCTGCCAGTATATCCCCCTAAATGCTACACACTGGACCTTTAAGCTCACAAAAAAAAGACATGATTTGCCCTGCATATTTTGTAATCTGTTTACTTTCAATGACAAAAAATGAAAGTCAAAAGATCCATTTAGTAGTCTCACTCTATAAAGAAGAAACTAAGCAATGGCTTATGGAATCCGATACGTGGTGCTAAAACATGGTGCTAACTTTGTTGTGTGCAGATTTGAGTTTGTGAAACTACAGGAAACACGATGTTCTCTCCCAGTAAGATTTCATGTTTTGGATTAACTTTGATATTTTTACTGACTGAATTATGTTTTGCTTTTGAAGTGTACTTGAAGGTTTGCCTGAAGGTGCTGATTATCCTCCCTCTGTCCCTCCCTTTATATTAGATATCATGTACATACAAAGTAAATAAAGATAAAGCTGTGCATTGTATCCAGCTGCAACATAAAGAAGTAATATGCTGTTGTCAGAAGTTAAATGTCAACCGTGAAACAGTTACCTGCGTTTAATACAGACAGATGGAGGTCCATTTTCCAACTGTCACCACAAGAGAACAGTTATTATTGCATCCACTCAGTAATTCAGAATTAATTTGAAGGTACTGACTAATGTTATGGTACTATTCTATAATACTCTTGTAATAATCATACTAATGTACGATGTTTGTACATAATTTTACTAATAACGATAATGTTGACATTGTGTCACAGATTAAATATTGTTCCTCACCGTGACCACTGGAGGATAGTACACTAAACTGAGTTTAAACGTCAGCCCCAACAGAGTCACTCTTTGAGAAAAAAACTTCGAGAATAAAACAAGCAAAACAGACATCAGTGTTTCTATCTATTTTGTTATCAATCTAGATTGTTTTGGTGTCTATTTTTCTTCCACCAAACCACCACCGTCATGAGTACGCTTCCCTCTGCGCAGTGATACAGTTGGCAAGTGTTGTCCGGTAGACAGAAAATACTTCCTGCATGAAACTGCTCACAACAAGGTCTATGGATTATCCTGAGTAACAGGGTCATGATTTCTGGAAAGAGACATTGCTGTTGAGTTTTTCAAACATACTTTCTGGCGCTTTGAGCACCACAAGCCAAGTGCTGTCTAGTCCAATGTATCCTCACACAACTGTTCACGTTATCTAACAAATAAGTGTCCAACAAATCAGCGCCCCTACTGGTTAGGTTGGGTATAAGAAAAAAATCAAGACCTTGAAATAACCAAAGGTTTACTTGGTCTCATACAGGACATGAACTTCAGTCCTCTAGGGGTAAGCTGCAAGTTTGTTTGAACTATCCACCACCCAAACCTCCTTCTGCAGACTTTTGCTCTTTATAGTGCATCTGTCTTTATTCCTGTGAGCGCATTTGTCACATTATGGCATCCGTCACTATCAGCTGGGTTATATGTGGATTCAGGTGGACTACTTTTCATAGATAATAGCCATTTCTTTATACTGGAGCAAAGGCACGACATCTCCAACACTCTGCAGCTCACACCAAAACAATTTAGATGAATAAACAGCACTACAGGAAAGAGGACAGAATTGTATTTTTGATTTTGAGGTGAACTGTCCCTTTAACACCATCATAAAAATTCCTATAAGCCACTGATATAATGATGTTGTCTTCTAGTTATTCTATTTCTAGCACGTTTCGATCAGGTCACCTTGAATTAAAGGGACAGTCAATAAAGTCATCCAGGTGCCCTGGTGGTGCGGGGGGAAACTTCATCCACCACTGCAAAGATATCTGGACACGGTAGCGGGTGGGAAGCCAGAGGGATCATATCCATGTTGCAGATTTTGCCGCTGTTACAGCTTGGTCCCTCTGCACTGACCCAAAATGGTCTCATCATGAAGGTCTGGATAAAAATGAACACAGTGACCTCTTGAGGAGGCCATGGAGAGCTGCTCAGCTATAAGCTGGTTCCTCTCTCAAAATTATTTTTGTGTTTCCTGGGACACAGTTAGCTCTTCATGGCAGTCATTTCATGTCTCACATGATACATGTAATAACCCCAGCCTTTTTCCAGCCTCTGGTAGGATTTCTTGATGACGGCCACTTCTTCAATCTGTCAGTGTCTCGTCCCGTCTTTGTCCTTCAATGATGGGTTATCCTCCTTCTCTGCGTTCTCAGGTTTCTGCTGCCTGAGGTATTCACTTAGCAGCTCATCTTTGGGGGCCAACTTCCTGAGTTAT
>JAPZEB010000009.1:21303794-21316533 GCA_029783705.1 Chaetodon striatus
TTTTGTGGCTGAATATAATTTGTAGCTTCTTAAAATATGAATGAAGATAGTGATAGTGAGATACTGGCTACAGCTGCTTTTGTAGTGATGAAACGGTGAAAAACAAAAACAAAATGAGCATCAGATGAGCTGTATTCATAATAAATACACCACAGTAATAAGTAACCAGCGCCAATTAGTTAGTCAATGAGAATGTGTGTGTGTGAGGGGGCATAAGCACACAGCGAGCAGCAGCAGCGACCCACTGTGAGGACAGAAACAGAGGGCTTGGCACCTGCCACAGCCAGCGAACACACCGTCTGAGATCATTTTGACTTGACCAGCGGACTTCACTACGAGCCCACTGGCTGTAGAAACAGGTGACGTGCTTTACGCTCTAAAAACCAGCCAGTGGTGATTTCATCATGAGTTAGAGGTGACACCATCAGCCGGCTTGAGTCGAGCTCAGGTGAGTTCACACCACTGCAGCTTTTCTTGGCAACGTTCTAAAACAGTTTCATGTCGTCGTGAATCTTCGGTCTGAACTGGGTTTTAGTTTGTGTTATGAAGCTCAGCGCAAGTTCAATCAGGAGGACTTTCTCTGTGCTCATCCACTCACACTTCTCTCACTGCTCCCTCTAATCAGCTGACTATAGGTGTTCACTCCTCTAGTTATCCAATCAAACTTCGCCACGATCTCTATCAGCCAAAATTTTAAATCTGTTCTCTCTTCGGCTTCTGTCACTTTAGGCAGAATTGTTGCACCCTCCTCCACCCGGTTCACCTCCATCCATCGTATCCAGAGTCCAGGACGAGCTCAACAAAGACTCATTCCTCTACTCATCCAGTTCATCAGCACTTTTCCATTTTCTTCTCATCTCATGTTCACCAGCTCCACCACCACCAGCGTCTTCTCTATGCAACTATGGATTCATCACCGTCCTTATATCATACCATCTTGACCGGGTCTAATCACCAAAGACTTTCCACATTTTCATTATTGTGTGCACACGTTCATAAATATTCTTTTTACAATAAAAAACAAGTCTCTCCTGATTGAAATGTAGTCGTATGCTCTTAACACTTCTGCATAAACAGCCGAGCAGTGTGCACGTTACTCATATGCGGAAGTGTTTTTAATACTAAGGTGTTAGCGACTATCCAACTGGATAAGTAAGACTTGAATTACACTGTAGGACTGATGTTTTGATTGATTTGTTAAACACAGCCCCCTTTAACTCCGATTCATCAAGTGTCTGGATTTTCTGTTCTCTGTAAACATACGCAGCAAAAATAAGTCTTCCTCACCAGCTCAACGCACCGCTGAGTGAGTTACTGATACACAGATGATCATTTTGTGGGTGAAGTTCTCCTTTAAAACTAATCTAGTAACACCTTTTTTTTTTAAACTAGTCACCCGCTGTCTGCTGCATCTGTGTTGGTGTCACGACCAAACGGGTTTCTATGACATCTCGAACAGAGTATGGCTCCGTGACATCACTTCGGCATCCTGCTACAAAGCCTGCGCGATCGTCACAGTCGGTCACAGCACAACTGTGACATCACAAATGACAGGCGTGGCGTGACATCAGCGTTTCGAGTGCTAGACACTCAGTTGAAAGCGCTGTATGTGACTCTGGCACTGGTTGATTGTTGAGCCTCATTCCCAGGTATTTGACGACCTGGGAATGAGACTCAACAATCAACCATCTTTCTCCAGAGTTACATACAGCGCTTTTAAGGACTACACTGGATGTGCAACATGTTAGGGACACGTGCCGTTTGCACAACTCTAACTTGTGTGCTTCTTGTTATCGTTGTGATTTCAAAAGAGGAGCGATAATTGATAATGGCTGTTAACCTGGATTCACCTCATTAGTGTGCTTCCTTGGAGCGTCCCTAATCATGTGCACATTCAGTGTACAACAGACAGGACTGGAGAACACATCTGCAAAGCCCAGAACAAAGGGGGAGGTGTCACTGTTGTTGGAGTGTCGCATTATCTCATTACATAAAAAACTGTTCGTCTGTGTGCCTGGGTCAGTTTAGTAGAAACACGAGTCACTCATTGAGGATCGAGTCTGGTCTGTCGTAGCCAAAGAGCCTGAAGTCAGGTTCATACAGCTTGTAGAGTTCTCTCCGCGCCTCCACAGGCACTGTGCTGAACCAATCAGCCTCCCAGCTGCTGGCTGTGAGGTTCCTATGAGAGGTGGGGAACTCAACTACGTTGTCCACCCGCAGCTGGCGCAGTAGGTGCTCCGCATCCTCCTCCGCCGTCTCCAGGTGGCCCACAAAGTCATACTGAATCTGGCATGGATGGCAAAGCCGATACACCTGCCGCCAGTGCTCGTTAAAGGGCATCTCCTTCTCTGTCTGAGGGTCCAGGAGGTACTGGATGAAGTTGGAGAAGGAGGGGTGGATGCCCACGCCGAACGCCTCGTCCACAGAGGCAGGAGGCGTCGGCTGGTTGGCGTAGCGGCGCAGCATGACCTGTGCAAAGCGCCGATAGAAGTCCTCGTTGCGCAGCTCGAACTTGTTCCGGTAGGCTGAGATGAGGCGCACGAAGGGGTCCCGCACAAAAATAAACTTGGTGTACTTCTTCAGCTTCACCTTCGAAAATGAAAGACGACTTTATTAACATGTAACATCTCATCATCACTCATACAACAGACAATTAACTGAGATCACACTCACGTTAACACTATTAAGGAGATGTCAGAGCACTCTAACGCTTTAACAATAAAGTGCTCCTGTGCGGTGAGTGCGTAGGGTGACTGACCTTTTGTGAATATTAACTTTCTTTAAAAATAATTCTGTGGCCAGAAGCACACAGTGACCTAGGTTGGGTTTCATTTGTCTCAGTGACCTCTGCATCATTACGTGACCTCTGGAGTACCACCAAAACACGTCTCTAAAAATAAAACCAATGTCCAAGTGTGGGAGGTACAGAGCTGCCAAGAGTGGAGATTGAATAATGTGATATAAATTTAGGGCGAGCCTCGAGCTCTTGTTGAGTTTTGTGTTTGCATTTATAGTTAAGTTTGTGTTTTTTCCTGTTTCTTGAGCATTTGTTTTGGTTTTATGTATTTTAATGGCCCGTCTAGGGATGGGCATTGCAAAGATTTAAGATTCAAGAAGTTTATTGCCATAAGCACAGTAAAAAAAACTCAGCGGTTTATACCATACAATAAAATTCTTAATTGCCAGTCTCCCTTCACACAAAAACAGTAATAATAAATAAAAATAATAACAAATTAGCTTAGACTATAAATGCTTCGATGTGTAGCATTGGATGATGCTACATTAGAGCTGGGCGATATGACGACTATGTACGATGTGTCAATATATTTTCAAGCAAATAGGGTCAAGTTGTGTTACATAACGCATATCAGTGTGCGTCTCTTCTCTCGTACACTCTCTGCATAGCTCCGCCCCACTCACTCACTCACAATATCTCCAACAACGCTCGGAGAGACACAGAGCTGCTCCTCTGTTTAATCTGTCCGTTAATTAGTCTACAGTGTGACATCGACCATCCATCAGTCTGTTTTTATAAAAGTGCTTAAGACATTTCAAATGTGGCCCATTTCGTTGAAAACACTGAGATATGTCGTGTATCACCAGTCAGCCTTTCTTCCCTATCGCCCAACCCTATGCTACATATTTGTCCCTCTGCACATCAACATTTAAAATAAAAATATATAGTTGAGTATGTGAACAGACCTTCATGAGGTGCCTCGCAAACTTGCCGTAACGTTTCCAGAACTTGTTGAAGGTAAAGTGCATGCTGCTGTTGTGGACCAGGTCTCTGGGGATGGCCATCGGGTCTCTCTGGGGAACACCGTCCCGCAGCAGGCTTTCACTGAGAACTATCATGATGCGCTTCCAGTTACTGCACGCAACCTGGGGGCGGGACGGCAGGGAGTACATGTCAAAAGTCTAAAATAAATGCTAAGTTATTACAGTGAAATGGGCGGAAACTGAAGGACATAGGTGGAAGTGTACTGGCACAGAAACGATACCTCAATAAAGAACAGATTGGACATACTGATCTGTTTCTTGTTTGGTCGTGTGAAAAACAACAAGCCAGTGTTCAAGCTCTTATTTACTATTTTTTAAAAGAGCACAAATCTGAACATGAATGAAATTAAAAGAAGTTAAACATGTTAAAGTTCTGCCAGCATCATAAATAAACTAAACTTAACAGAGCAGTAAAACACGTAGGTGTTTGCGTACCTTGGGGACGTAGCAGTAGATGATGCCATGCCTGTCGTCCACGATAAGGTGATCCAGCTCCCTGTTGGGAATGTCGTCAAACGAACGGTTTTTGCCAGGAAACACCACGCTGTCGTTAGCGCACATCTCCTGAAGCAACTTCCGCCGCTGCTCCTGGTTGTACCATTTAGTGAAGCAAAGACAAATGTATTATTTATCAAAATGCTCATCATGCACAAGTAAAGGAGACATGCAGGAATCCAAAGCGTTTACTCTTTTATCTGCATACCAGTAAAATTGATTGGTACTGTCTGGTCCCATTCATCTTGTCTATTCTTTAATCAATAGTCCCTGACTTTAAAGGCCTGCACACCCACACAGGTGTTCCCACTTATTCTGACTAACAAGACCTCTGCTCCTTTTGAAACTGGGTGAAGATGTGCTGGAATAACACGAGGTCACAAACCTACACGAGCCAATAAGAATGACAAAACTGTAAACTGTCCCACCCATACAGGTGCAAGAGAGGTGCCAATCAAACAGTGTTCAGCCTGTCCAGTATGCTAATTAGGCAAAATAAGTGAAAACACCTGTGTTGCTAAGCTGTAGGTCTGGAAAAAAAATGTAAACATGTAGTTTGGTAGACAGAAAATAGTTCCTAATGTGGATTATCTTCAGTAATCAGGTCGTGATTCCTGGAAAGAGACATTGCTGCTGAGTTTTTGAAATATATCTTTTGGCACTCTGAGCATCACAAGCTGAGTGTCATCTAGGCAGCCATCTCAAACACTCTGCAACTCACACCAAAACAATCTAGAGCCTGGGTCTTCAACAGGGGGTCCGCAACCCCTAGAGGGTCCTTAAAATTTACTGTAGGGGGCCACCAAATCGTAGTCTGATAATCCATATTAAGTTTAGGTTGGTTTTTTTTTTCAGAAATTAAAATACATATTTACCATTAACATTAATCCAGCACATTATTAGCCAAGATAAATCGACCTTTCCATGATAAACATGTCATTTATAGCACACAACATTGATGACAGGCTAACTGCCACTCATATAAATCCTTGTACAAATGTGAGCTAGCGCTAAACCACCGTGCAGCGCTCATCCGTAAATCCAGTTCAGACCAAAGATTCACAAGACGACTAGTTGGAACAGGCTTGACACCAGCACACATGTGGACAGAAACGGAGGTCTCGACAAGGACGGAGCACCTGCCGCAGCAGGCGAACACGCCCTCTGCAGCCATTTTGACTTGACCAGCAGACTTCGCTACAAGCCGACTCGCTGTAGAAAAAGGTACTTTTTTTTTTACATTTCAAAATCAGCCACCAGCAATTCGACCAGCTGAGGTGCAGGTGACACCATCAGCCGGCTTGAGTTGAACTCAGACGGCAAGTTTACACCGCTGCAACTTTTCTCTGCAACGTTCTAAATCTGTTTCGTCTCGTCATCAATCTTTGGTCTGAACTGGGCTTAATGGTGAGGTGAACTGGTCTACTAACCTTTACGTACTTTTGAAAAATACTGGCTAATTAGCTGTATTATTATTTCAAGTGTATGGATGTTCTCGTGAGGACAATGGATCATTTTGTCACAATTTGTACGAGAGACTCTGACATAATAATAACAATAATAATAATGAGGAGAAGAAGAAGAAGAAGACAAAAAAGGTATTAACCTGTCTCTCACGGAGCTCAGCTGCCACCGGAGTCAGGTGAATCTTCCACTCCCTCCTTGGTATATACCGCTCCTCTGCTTTCTCTGATTGGTTACTTGTGTCAGGGGGGGCGGGGTCTGTGGGCTCGCCAGTTCCCGGCTCTAAGAACTGGTTCACGAAGGCGTCGATGTCGGACAGGAAGGACGGGGTTCGGGAGGTCTGTGGCCCCTGGTGAGGAGGGGGATGCGGGATTTTGGGGCCCGGAGACACAGGAGTGTGCAAGTACAGGTGTGAGGCTCCGACGTCGTCCCAGTAAATGATGATGAGGAGGATCATGAAGGCCGAGCCCAGGACGACAAAGATGCGGAACATCCTGGACGTTCCCATGGTGACTGCTGCTTGCTACAGGATCACCATAGCAACTGACTATGACTTGATAAGGCGTCTACAGCGTCACCATGGCAGCAGATTGAAGTGGTTACCTGGGTCTTTTTTATGTTATCACCGGGGCAACAGATTGGAGTTATGGGGTTCTTGCTACAGGGTCACCATGGCAACAGAGTCAAGGTCCAGGAGCTCTCTCTCTCTCACCATGGCGATAGATAGATGGCAGCTATAGCACAGTCTGTGGCGTGCTTATCATGATGCTGCTGCACTGCAGGAGTGTGCTGTACAGGAGTGTGACTGGTCATCCATGGACAGAGTCTCACCTCAGCTCCACGCCTGCAGCACCCTGCAGACACACACAACACAGAGGGAGGAAACCACAGTTACACAGTCCATCTCTCTCAGGGTTTAATAAAAACTCTAGCTTTTAAAATCACATCATGTGCTTGTTTCAGCCAATACAAAAAATATTTTAAAACAGACCTTATCACATCTAAATTGGATTTTTTTTTGTGAGCACATTTGAACAAGAAGACTCACCGACACACAGATGTGCTCACTAAAACGCAGGGATTCAGCAGCGAGAGAGAACAATGACACTGTAATGACAAACCAAGTTACATGTGAAGTATAAAAATAGACCAAGTCTGTGGACCAACACTTTGAGCATCGTCTAAGTGTTAACATGTGTTGCTGAATTTCCTGTGTCTTTAAAGTCAAGCATCTAGGTAGAGTTTCGCACTGACAAAACCCAGAGTTGTGGTACGAAATATTGGTATTGGTCTCCAAGTCTCTGGCTGAACCCAAATGCCCACCCTCTGGACTTCAGCTGTACATAGTGCGATGTATTTAAAGTCATCACGTAAAGTCTGCGAAGGGCAGACACTGCAAGTGGCTGATAGACAGCCCTTGACTGTTTGATTTGTTGCCGTGAAAACGTTTCAGCCACCGCTGCTGTCATATAAGTTGATGAATAGTGCTGAACTCATCTGTCCCTGCAGATAACGAGACATAAATCCCATGTGTAGACTTTTTTTTTTTTTGACGAAACAAAAATGTATTAATACATCTCTATAAAAAAAGACTACATATGTTCAAAAACAGAAATGTTTTTAAATAAGGACAGGACTATAACTCAATAAAATGGGCATTACTGACATTTTAAGACCTTCTTCAGTTATTTTTCGGCCATTTTTTAAAAATCTATTTCACTGCACAGCCTGATAGGCTGCAATAATGAGATGCATTTTCATTCCCTCTACATATCTCTGTATCATGATGTGGCTGAATATTATTTCTGGCCTACACAATTCAAGTAGCATTTTAATAGGCCAAACTATCAATAACTATTTTATACATTTTTTTTTTTTGCAAGTTGAAAAACCACAACGTCACACACGTTTTCAATGATTTCTCCTAACTACATTTATTTACCAGGCCTGGAAAATGTGACTATGAATTCCATTACCATGGGAACTCTGGGTTTATATTACAGGGTCCGTTTGTTTTGGAGAGGAAGAGACCTCTGCAGATAATTCAGTTCAAATGTCCTGAATATCTGGATCTGAAGTTATCATAAAAACCAGGGAGCACAGATTAGCAAGTGCTAGGTTAGCAGCCTGTCTGTAACATGCCAAATAGTTCCTGAGAAACAGTGATTTTCAGCGTATGTTTTTCCTGGCTTAAATCACCTGTCCTGCTCGTTTTGGAGAGGAGGAGACCTCTGCTGATAATTTGGCTCCCGCTAAAAGCCTCCTGAACAATGAACACTGACGAAATTCTAACTAGGAGAAGTTTCAGCTGGCTGCTATCAACAACTCTCACCGCATTGCAGGATGGCCTCTGCAATGCCTTTTTATCAAGACTTCTCATGGTACACTTAGACATACACACTTAAATACAGTACAGCAATAAAAAGGTGAATGAAGAGGAATATTCCTTTGTTTTCTGTTGGTGTTTTTAATGGGAATGTGAATCTTTCAGATTCATTTGAGGACTGACGACGGTTTGCATGTTCCACATTTTATCAGAAGTGTGTCATGCAGTGTTTGGTCTGGACTTTGTCTCAACACCTTTAACGTCTTAGTCTTGTCTCCGTCTCTGTGCGCTGGTTTTGATCATGACTTGGTCTCACTTTAGGTGGTCGTGACTACAACACTTACAAAAGCAGATTGTACAGATTATCAGGAGAAACATTTTTATGTGAGTGAGGTTTTCTTGCTCTTCTGTTGAAAAACGCTTGAAAACTAGAGCAGAGTGAGCGACTCTGACAGCTTATTGGCTTCAAATTTTTCAACTGAATTTCTCCTTCACCTCTCACAGTGAACTTAACTCCCACTCCCAGCAGTAAAATCACAAGTGGTTGTCAAATGTGTGCATGCCAGAGGGCTCTGCATACCAAAAAGTAATAACTTTTGCACTGCACAAGTATCCTGCTGTACCCATACCAGGCTTCCTATAGACTATGGTACAGCGTGGGCACATTTTAATACTGAGCAACCCTGAGGTAATAAAAGCCCCTATGTTAGCAACCTTTGAAAGACGGCCAATAGCAAATATTTCACACACCTAACCAAGATACGTTCCGCATGTACACTGAAGCTTACTGTGCTCATGCGATGCACAAAATAGCCCGCGGAGAGCTGAAGAAAGATGGCCTGTGTCTGCTCTACCCGTGGCTTATCTTAGTCACAATTTCTTATGTCCACTTTATCTCCAGTCTGTCTTTTCCTCTGTCTTGTGTTCACTTTAAAAGTCACAGGGCGTCACTTTTCCATTCTGACATACTTCTAAATTTGGAGCTCTCATGCAACAGTCGTCATATTATTTCCTCTCTCCTGAAGCTGAGAGGAGACCATTGACATGGAAAATCATCATTCCCCTCTCCAGAGGCTGCAGACTACACTCCTCTTCCTCTTTGCCACACCAATGAATCGACTGCTGTCCCATAATGTACATTAAATCAGGCATAGCAAGGACAGAACATATGAACATGTTCAGTCAGCAGAGGAATGTGGAAGGTGGATTTACTGAAATAAATGTAAGAAAAGACAGCACCCTTACCTAGTACCATTTAGAGGTATTTGTACTTAACTTGAGTATTACTACCTCATACTAGTTTTTATATTAACTCCACCAAAATTCAAAAGAAATAATACAGGGCTGCAACTACATATTAGTCTAGTTATTACAAAGAGACTGGGTAAAGGAGAACCCGCCTGCCCTGACGGAACGTTTGCAGCCGGATACACGATGGACTCCTGGCCATTCATTCATTCATTCATTATCGTTATTCAAATGACACTTTTTGTCTATTAAATGCCAAAAATGGGGAAAAATACCCATTGTAAGGGGACATCTTTAGATGAAACACAGTCGTCTAGGTCACAGTAAATCTGTGCTATATATCATAGGCAACTGGGTTGCTTTAGTTTCTTGTGAGTGCAGAACAGGAGAGCCAGCTCCTCGGCTTCAAGTCTCAGCTGTCCATTTGCAGCTAAAGGAAAAGGGACATTCCTGGGACATTCGAGGACGGCAATGTTCACATCTTATACTGAGAAGACAGGCGGTTTGTAAGAGGAAGCCATCTACATCAAACTGGAACGAGCGTCATTAAAAAGAGGAGGTGACCTGCGACACCACTTCCCCAGACAGCTTAACACCCATTCACACCTGGACCCACCTCACCCTAACGACACACATGATGGGTTAACGACTCACATGTGACCTTAACGATGCTGAAACTCAGAGCTCACAATGTGACCTCAACCTCGCTGTAAGGGCTCACACCCAGCCTGTGACTCCACATCAGTCCGTTAGAACTGAACAAGCCTCCTGGATGAGAGGTGAAACATCTTTAAGAAAGTCTAGTCCAGTTCCCTACGATATAGCACTTATAAAACCACATCTGTGAATGAATCAACTTCATTTATAAAGCACCTTTTATGCAGACGCAATGCAGACGGCAGAGACAAACAGCAAAGAAACAAAACCATGCAATAATACAACACTCATTCAAGGAGAGAAGAGAAGAATAAAGACATTATCAATCAATAACTAATCAAGTCATAAAAAATACACACACACATATATATAAACATAGTAAGAATATTAAAACAGAAAGCTGCTAGTTATAGGCTGTGTTAAAAAGATATGTTTCGAGTCTTCATTAAAAACTGTCTACTGAGCCAGCACGTCTAATATTTAAAAGGCAAGGTGTTCCATATTTTTGGGACGTATGAGCTAAAAGAAGCATCTCCAAAGGTTTTTGCAGTGACACTGGGCAGCTGCGGAGGATCTCAGGGCATGAGGTGATAGGGAATCTATTATACAGGAGGAGGGGATGCCATTAAGTGCCTTAAAAACCAGAAGAAGGATTTTTAAATCATTTCTAAAGGATACTGGGAGCCAGTGTAGGTTATGTAGAACCTGAGTTACATTCGTCTGAATGGTCTGTGGTTTTGCAGAGGTCTTGTTTTGTCCAACCAACAGTCCATAACCCAAAGATACTCACTTCAATGTTAAACTGAGAGAAGCTGAAAAATACATCATCTTCACAAGTGACTGAAAAGATGAATGGAGAGTTTGTTTCTCAGCCCCGGGTAAGAGCAGTCACACTGCAGCTATTCTGCATGTTGCAACCATCCCTATTACACGTCATGATGGATCACACTGCCTGCTGCGATTACTTAGGACTCATCGTGTTGGCGCATCCAGGCTGGAAGTGGTTAGGGATTAGGAGGGCAAGAGAAATCATGGTTAGAGCTGATACTCGCCTATATTGGGTGTTTTTTTAGATTTAAGTGGTGAATTTATGAGACAAAGTTGCAAATTTACAGCCAGAAAGTTAGATGATCTGAGTTAGGACTATCACACAGGCGACTGGGGTTGAGTCCCATATGAGTCAGTGTTGTTTTTAGGATGGATAAAGCACAGTGTGTACAAAAACTTTGGAGCTGTTTGAGTTAACGTCATATATCAACACTGCTAAGACGTCCAGAAATATAGACCTGGGTGTAAACGGCGTTGGAGCTTTCGGATACCTGGGTGCAAAAACCATCTGTCAAAGATTAATCTATCATGAAAATATCTGCTCATTCATTTTCTACTAACTGATTCATTTCAGCACTAAAATACATTTCTATTTTTTACTGCACTACATTTATCTGACAGCTATAGTGATGACTTACTGTACAAATTAAGATTTTACACTGGCTGCAACAGTGGTTTTCACCCTTTCCCCTAAATTGATACACATGAGGTCACGACCCCCATTTAATAAGGTTTCGCTTCAGTGATCTCCAATGGAAAGACTTCAGTTGTTGGATATGATTAGGACCAGGATTCACAGTTTCAGCTACAGTTGAGGAAAAAACCGTGGAGGAAGTGAAACCTATGACAGGAATAGTCTCTCTTACTCACACTGGGCTCACTTCTACAGTGAATTACATAATAAAAAAAAAACTAAACTATTTCCCATTTTTCTGAGGACTTCTGTTTGAGAACAACTAAGCTACAAGACATGATGACTTTAAAAGTGTGATGCATTTTTGATAAAGTATCAAACAACAATATATAAAATAGTTAAATTTAATATATATATTTTAATCTTTGTTGAAAACTGTATGTGTTTTCTTGTACAGTTAAGACTCCAGTGTGTAAATCATATGAAACATGAAAGGCAAAGATTATGGATGGGAACTTAACCTGCTACAAGTATAAGATTTGTCATGATACATAATTCTGGAGCGGCACAGTGATGCAGTGGTTAGCACTGTCAGTGTGGGTTTTCTACGGATACTCCAGCTTCCTCCTGGTGAAGCCGGAGTATCCAGACGTGGCGATTTAAACCGGTAAAAACCCTGAATAAAGCAGTTTCACGGCACAAATCAGTGTTTCTCAGATGGAGTTAGACATGTCGGATACGGCTGCTTCCCCAGCACCTGCTCATATTCTGAAAACTTAAGATCCAGACGTTCTTAAGGTCTGGCAGCCAAATCATCTGCAGTGGTCTCTGCCTCTCAAAAAAAACCAGACCCAGTTATTTGAACCAGTAAAAACACTGATTAAAGGAGTTTGAGACATTACAAATCGCCATGTCGGACACAGGCCACTACCCCAGTACCTGCTAATGTATGCTCAGCTTTTTACTCTGGTAATTTAATCCAGACTTTCAGGAGGTTTTTACCTGGGGCCGAATTCGCAGAGGTCTCTTTCTCTCCAAAAACAAACTGACCCTGTGATTTAAACCAGTGGTTCCCAGCTGGTCCAGCCACACATTCCAGATTTCTCCTTAGTCATTAGTTCGAGGTCTCACAGTTCAATACCCTCAGCGTCATACTTGCGTTTGGCCATGTCTGGCCATGTCATCGAGCCAGTTTGCTGTCTGTGTCGAGTCGCTTCCCATTAGTCACGCACTCTACAGCAAGAAAAAGCACTTTAAATTAAAATATATTTTCTGGGAATTTACTGTACTTAAAAATAAATTGTGAT
>JAPZEB010000009.1:21355231-21366474 GCA_029783705.1 Chaetodon striatus
GTGGTATCATAACAGCCTGTCACAGGTTACAGCGTGATGATTAGAGGAGAAATGGCAGAGCATAAAGGTCCAGGTTAAAAAAAACAACTTAGTCATTTAGGATTTTACAGGACTTTTTTGTATTTGGGAGCTGTTTAAATGTGGTAGATTTTATTTTGTTGAATTATTAATATTGTATACAGAATCTGAATCTCCCTCTGAGTTACTGTTGTTGTTCACAAACTAAAGAAATGAGAGATCATGTAATTTTTGCTGAATATCTGAAGGCAAACTGTTAGCTTGATGTGTAAAACTGTGTCACTTATTTTGTTGCAATTCTATTCTCTTAAACTAATAATGAAATATTTTTTTCACTGATTTGTCATATCGTCAAGACTATCATTATCGCAAAAACACATTGAAATGTTGTGATATTATTTTAGGGCCATATCGCCCACCCCTAACAGAAAGGAAAAATACCCTGAATAATGATATGTTTGGGGTATGTTTCCTGCAATAATAACAGTCAGTAGTGTAACATTGTGTAGTGTGTAAAGAGCGCTTCTCAGTTCTTTTTTGATTTGGGGGAAAATTTTTCTGTCATTTCTGTTCCTGTGCTGTTACTAATTTAGTGTACACCTACACATGTAACGGCTGAAAACAGATTCATGTCACCTATCTGAGAGTAAAAAGCCACTGTGGAAATGGCTACATAGAAACTCTCAGTAAAAACAGAATAAACTGATGAGAGTTTTTGAAGGAAGGAAACACAGTGCTCACATTTTTCTTATCATCCAAGCAACTCTGAAACCAGTTTGTTTTTTACTGGTCCTGTCTCCTCTCTCAGTGTCTGGTGGAGGCGGTGTGTATCCTGGACAGTGTATGTGAAGAGGACGCCTCGCTGGTCTACCGCACGTTCCCGTGCATTAAGGCGCTCTTCGGTCGGCTCAGCTCGGACCTGTCGTTTGCCCGAGTTCTGCTGCCCATAGCTCAGTTCTACCTCAACCATGGTGTGTGTACACTTCAACACGCACATGTGCTCCACTTCACATATGTCTCTTTCTCTGAATCACATATGTACATAAAAAATAATGTGGATTCATGCATATATGTTCTTACACACTCTATTCGTCGATTCCGAAAGCATTTGAAACGTGTATGTGAACCTATCCTAGGTGAGATGGCCGCAGTGGATTGTGAGGGAGTGTGGAAGCTTGTGTTTGGCCGATTCCCTGCCGAACTGTTTAACGACCACTTCCTGGCACATGAGCTTCTGCGCTTCCTTCGACTGAACCTCGAGAGCCTGCAGCTCAGAGTCCCACAGTACACCCGCTCCTTCCCAAACCTGCTGAAGGTGAAAATACAGAGATTCTTTTGACTGCTGTACACCGTACAGATACCTGCTGAAGACTACTGAGGAGCACACATTGTACTGAGTGAGCTCTCTGCTGTCTCTGTCTGTCTCTGTAGTTCTTAGCGTGGGACAGCCCAGCAGTGGTGGATGACTTTGTGGATCTGCTGCCCTCTCTGGTGACGGCTGGAACTGCAGTGGAGCTTCTCCACACTCTGCTGGACCTGCCCTGTCTGTCAGCCACACTGGTCTTACAAGTCAGGTGCACGAACACATCAGTCACAGCAACACTGCCTCCCAGACTGATTTGACTATGTTCATATGTTGTTTTTTTTACCACCATCTTACGTGTTGTGTGTGTGTGCTGCAGGTCAGCTTGTTTGCCCATCTCTGAGGCTGGCGGCCGTGGCCTTCTGTCACTTGATGCGTTTCGAAACCCATCTTTCCGAGGGCTTTTCCTCTTCCTGCTTCGAGGAGAAGCAGGCTCAGGTAATCAAAAAATAGTCTTACATTTTGCTTTCCTGATATTAACATTTTAATTAATGACCTTTTAAGGTGCAGATATGCAGAGCTTGTTCCCTTTGGACTGAGCTAGGCTAACAGGTTGCTGGTTTTTACTGCGCAGACATAAGTGTTATGTATCTTAAGATCTAACTATTGGCAAGAAAGCAAATAGGTGTATTTCCTAAAATGCTGAGCAGTGCACTTGAAAGAATACTTCACCCCTCAAATGATCATTTGTGTATTAATTACTCACCCCATGTTATATTGAAGTCAGTGAAGAAAAATGAAATTGAAATGAAAACAAAACTTTATCAAACCATCTATTTACAAATCATCACACAACTCATGTAGTATAACCTAAGTCTCATTTATCCAGCTCAGTGCTTCCCAAACAGACAGCCCTTTCAACAGGGAACTGAAATGTAAGTTAAACTTGCATCTGCTCTCTTCAAAGCCAGACTCCATTGGCAAAAATTGTAGTTTTTCCTCGCCAAATAGGAGCTGCTGGTCGACCACTGCCTCGGTCAGTTAGTTTGTTTGTTACTGTGTGACTTTGGTGTGTTAAGCCAAGGTCAGACCAAAGATTTGCAACAAGATGAAGCTGTTTCAGGACGTTGCAGAGAAAAGTTGCAGCAGTGTGAGCTGGCAGTCTGAGCTCGACTTGAGCCAGCTGATGGTGTCACCTGCAACTTTCAACAGCCAATCAGCTTGTAGTGAAGTCCACTGGTCAAGTCAGTGACCGTAGACGGCGTGTTTGTTCGCTGCAGCAGGTGCTCCAGACTGTGCTTGTTAAAACTGTCTATCATTGAAACCAGTGGCAGGTATATTTAGTTCTTAGTTCTTTAGAAACAGCTAATTGAATCACTTTTCTTTCTCCCTCGGCAGGTGACACAATCGACCGACTGAGCACGCTCCATGAGCTGCTGGCTGAGACAGCCGATTGGCCGAGAGTTGTTCAGTGTGCCCAGACTGTCCCTGTGCTGCTACACATTTTTTTCAACACAGTGATTACGGTGAAGAGATTTAATGTTCTTTACAAATTCATCACAACTACAGCTGTCAGTTTATAAAAACAAAGTAATGTACGGATTTGTTTTGTAGGTGGCTGATGAGAAGCTTTTAGCCCACTTGATCCTGGTGATGCTGGAGAGAAGCAGCCTCCTCCTCAACATCCCGAAATACCATAGAGAGATACACAGGTAAACCCAAACACACACACAGTGGAAGTCTGCTATAAGTCTTCATCCTGACCTCATCACCCTTTCTCTGTGTTTCTGCAGGGTGTTCAGCTGTCACCTGCTGAGGCTGTGCAAGCTCCACCCCTCTCTGGTAGTGGACCAGTCTCACGAGATGCTGGAGTTTGCTGGAGCCACGGCCAACGTTTACAGCAAAGAGGAAATATACACACATGTGGTAATGAAACTGTGTGTGTGTGCATGAGGATTTGGGGATGATTCTTTCTCCTCTTTGTGTTTTTTGAATCTTGTACAAATCTCAGGCTTAAAGTTGAATCTCAGACTCCATTCCTGTGTATTGAAACATGGTAAAATATCCCGCCAGGCACTGAAATGTGCCAAAACCTGACACCAAGGTTACACTGAACTTGTTTGGCTTTCAGGTGTGGGTGCTGGGAGAGTACCTCTCTGCATCATGTGACTCTCGCTGCTCCGTGAGACTCATCACTTCCTGTTTTGAAGCGCTGGAGGCGGTGCTGTTTGAGATCACCTCATCTGCCCCACCACCTGGAGCCAATTGCCCTGCTCCCAGAGCCGTCACCACTCTAATGAGCTCTCTGGCGAAGCTGGCGTCACGATCACATGACCTCATACCCAGGTGACAGCCACACACATATCCATTACGTAATTTTTTTTCAGCACATGTACTGTCATGTAACTCTGTGTATATTTCTGTTTCAGGGTGTCTCTGTTCCTCTCCAAGCTAAGAACGGTAACTAGGGGCGCTTCAGTTGCCTGGTGCTCTGATGAAGAGGACCTCGTTGCCATAGTAACGCGAGGGGAGGAGCTGTGGTCGCTGCTGAAGGCCCCCGGTGTGGCGCAGAGCGTCCTGACCCCACCTCCACATGTCACCACACCCCAGTGGCACAGAGACATCAACGTGGCCATGCCCCTGCGACTGCGGGCGCTCACCAACCTCACACACTCACAGTAACACACACACACACACACACACACGGACATGCACACCACACATCCTCATTTTGAAATCGCACTTAGAGATTCTCTCATGAAATAAGCATCTTAATAAATCTTGTTTGATTTTTGCACCTTATTTTTGTAAATAAATTTGATTGAAACTTGACGTGATGAAGCATTGCCGGAATATATACACAGAAAACACACAGACGCCTCTCAGTTTAATATAGTGTCTCTCTTTTATTACAGTGAAAATACAATTTTACAAAATAGATCATTTGATTTAAAAAACAATAGCTCACTTCCTGAGTAAGTGCTCTGTTTTTCTGTTCAAACAGAAACAGTTGAACTACTAGAGTTTAGGGAGAACCTGCAAGTGTGATCTACACAGTGCTTTCAGCATAAAAATGAAAACTGTCAAAGTATAAAAGGTGTTTAATATGCCCGTGGGTTAAAGGGAAAATTTGCCATCTTTTATGTGGATGTGCGATCAGAGCTGACATTGATGTAGTTGACTGAAGCAACAAATTCCTCAGTGCGTGCTGTATTAACAGAGAATGTTGAGTTTGCAGCTTTAACATCTGTTCTTCTTGGATCTAGCGCTGTCATTTGACGTCACAGTGATGTAGACAGAGGCAGGAGGAACTACAGGCTATTTCAGTTGGACTTGGCCTCCAGGGGGCGTGCTCTAGATTAGAGCGTCATTTTCCTGACTGAATGTGACCCAAGTCAGAGACAGTTTGTCACCTGGCATAGTTGTTGTCATAGTTACAGCTTGTCCATTGACCGTGATCGCACACGGAAAGTGTGTAAATGAACAACAAAAGGCTGCTGTTACTCACAGTCAACCATGCAGCACGCACACACACACTCAATTGGAGCAGAGCCTGTATGTTGCGTTCAGGCTTTATCACGGAAATAACAAATTCCAGCACTTGAATAGGCCATAGCACAACACAGCAGAACCCAGCCGGGGTCCCTTCGGGCTGGACATCCACATAAAAGGTGGCGCATTGTCCCTTTAAATTCTGTCACTCTGTGGAATTTGGGGAAGTCTACTTTATTCAACACTGTTGCTGCTGATAGAAAAGTGCTCAAGGATAAGAGTGCATCACTGAAACAAAACTGGCAATCATAGTCCTCTAAACAAGATAATCAACGCGTACAGCCTTGGCATTCTCATGAATTTAACATCTGACCCAGAGCACAGTTAGCGCTACATTAGCTCTACGTTAGACTTTTCATCTTTCAGATCACATTACAGTAAAGTAGGATAGTTGATTTTGAGGCAGATTCAAGACTAACAGAGTAAATCACAACAGAATCACAGTCGGGCCAGTTCTACTGAGGCCTCCTCAACAGTCGACGTCTTCCTGGAATAAAAGAGGGTCATCGGTCGTCAGTGTGTCATCCAGCAGATATATGGTGATCATTCGTCTGTCTGCAGGTTGATTCGTGCAACCTAAGGTGTTTGTTTATGAAACCAGTGTCAGCATGTGTGTTGCTTGCAGTGCCAGCTCTACATTTTCATATTTTGCCGCTGTGCAAAATGGACAAAATTAAAAATGAAGTAAAGTAGGAGTTAGCACCAATATAAGGGAATGCCTCTGTGGTAAACTTTGGCACATCACTTAAGGTTTGAACATGGAAAGAGTGGAGTTTACTAGCACAGGATGGTTCAGGAGGTGTAGTCACAGACTGGATCTCATCAGTCTTGTTATGGAGTTTTGTGATTAAGGGAAAAGTTCTACATTTTGTAGGTTTATTTGCCTTCTTGCAGAGAGTTTAATAAGAAAGGTGGGGTGCCCGCTAGCTTACCTGGTAGCACAGGCACCCCACGTACAATGACTCTGTCCTTGCCGCAGCCCACAGCCCTTTACTGCATATCATCCCCACTCTCTCTCCCCCTTTCACGCTAAATTTGTCCTTCAAGTTAAAGGCAAAAAAGCCACAAAAATATTTTTTTAAAAATAAAGTTGATCCACTCTCACATCCATGCTATAAATATGAGACAACCACCAGACGCTGCTTAGCTTTGCATAGCATAGCAGCGCTGGCTTCCTGGAGTTTCAACTGACTGCCTGGCAACCTCATGGTGATGACAAAACTCCAGGAAGTTCCTGCTATTAAGTTACAGGCTTAAGCGCTGATAAAACTGTAACTTATCAATTTTACTCTTTGATTTTTGTAAAAACCAGCTGATCAGTGAGTCATTAAGCCCAGTTCAGACCAAAGATTTGCGATGAGATGAGCTGAAACTTGCAGCTACTCGCAATGCGCTGTTCTGCAATGTTGTAAAAACCTGGCAGTTAACACCAATGCAACCAGACTAGACGGTATATCATCTCTACAGCAACAACTTCCAGCTTGTTGGTATGTTTTTGTAGCTGGATGTAATTTGTAGCTTCTTAAAATATGAATGAGAATAGCGATAGTACGATACTGGCTACAGGTGCATTTGTAGAAGTGATGAAATGGCGAAAACAAAGACAAACGAGAGGATTGAGAATTTGGAGCCGTCCATGAGTGCTACCGTGGAATACCCAAGCTGTGTATGCAAACTTATGTCGTCTTATTTTGTCTTATTTTATGAAACATACAACTGATAGCTGGAATTAAGTGACGTAAACAAAGTGCACATGGACGGTGTGCACCTTTTTTTGTTCTGTCTGTACTGCTGTTGAGTGGAAGAGCTCCAGGTGCTCACGGACGGTGACAATAAGTTTGTCCTCCATTTCTGATTCTCGGTAACATCAACTAGATCTCAGCGCTGACAGGCTTTCACGACACAGTGTCACACAAATGTCTTGCTCAAGTTAAAAAATTCTGACACGCACAAACTATAAATTTCACGTCTTTGTCATTTGCGTCACCTGGCTCAATTTCAACTTCAGTTTTATTAACTTTGTATGTAACGTCGCTGCGTGAAATGCTTTTTTCGCATTAGGTGTGATGACTCCATCAGACAGAGGCGGCTAGCTGTTTCCCTCTGTTTCCAGTCTTTGTGCTAAGCTAAGCTAACTGGCTGCTGGCGTACACACGTGCATACATATGTAGCATCTAAGTAGCACATATGCTACATATTTAGCACACAGACATGACAGTGGTATCAGTCGTCTTATCTAACTCTCAGCAAGAAGGCGAATGAGCAAATTAGCAAATTGTCAAACTGTTCATTTAAAGGTGTACTATGCAGGCATTGCCAGTTACAGTTTGTTAACACACCTGCAAGCAAAAGTAGAAGCCAAGCCCAGCTTTTTCTGCTTGGTGTTTCCCTCTTTCTATATTTGGGGGATTTTTTTGGCGCTGTGTTTACAATTCTTGTAGTTTCCTCTTGGATGCCTGTTGCTTACGGTCTGGCACCTGTGTGACACCGACACAAAGGTGAGGGGACAGACATATACAGTATTGTTGGAGGGTTAGTAGAACAGCCTTCAAATATACTGTCAATGTGTCTTGCCGTGTCTATTTTGTTGCCACCTGTAAGTTAATTGGTTCAGGTGTGCTGCACAGGTGAAGTGGCGTGGTCTTTGGGGAGGGGAATAATACATAAATAAATCATGTTTGAGCCTATTTAAGTTTTCTTGAATACGTACTTCCGCTGGTGTCAGCAGGGAGCTGAAGGCAGGCCCCTTATTTTGTCTATCCCCCTCTAACAAAGTAATCACTGTAGATTTTGAATTTAACTCAAAACTAGGCTTTAAAGGTAAGCTTATCGTTATACCCGGTCACTACCTTTTTGAAAACTCTCAACCTCACCTGCACGTTGTGTCCAAGAAAACCTGAACACAGCAAAATAATAAGAAAATACAGGCAGAGGACAGTGTCTTATCAGATAAATTCACCATCAGACACTCCTAGTGGGACATAAGTGACATTTGAGAGGGATTACTTTTGCACGAGTCTATAGATTGTTTTGTAGGAAAATTCTGCATAGTATACCTTTAGTTTCTGGCACATTATATGTTGACATTTGTGCAAACGTCTCCCATGAGGTGATGGAGACACCTCTTACATCATTTGTGATGATAACACGTCTTACAGCAGAGTTCGGTTGTGTTTTTGCGCCTGTTTGGTCCAGTCAAACTGAATGTTCCCTGATCAGTCTGTTAGCATGTTGAAATGACATTTAGTGATACGATAAGGGTGGTGTCTGCAGCAGCCAGTGCCGACGGTCAGATCATCCCAGCGCAACCTGTGTAGTCTCAAGAGTCAGGTTAGTTGCAGTCAAAAACACAGTGGTCTCAGAACACACGCGTGATCTCAGCTGAGAGCAGCTAGTCACCTCGACGTCTGCAGCAGCGGCCCGGGTAAGTACAGGTACCTCCAGATGGCGTAGTAATGAATGCATGCTCCTGCTACGACGAAAAGATGCCAGATGGCGTGGGCGAAAGGGACGAGGCCATCGCTCTTGAAGAAGACCACGCCCACCACGTAGAAGACGCCTCCCACTGCCAGTTCACACACACCAGCACGCTCCACCTGCAACAGTTCACACAATTATATCAGTGTAAGTGTAGGTGAAGAAGTGACAGCTCAAACAATCCTTCAGGACAAAGGAGATGATTATGAAATCGGACATTCCTCTGATTACGTTAATTTTTAATTACCACCAGTCCCTTGATATCGGTCTGGTGTCTGGGCCTTAAAGCATTATTGGTTTTGCTCTTTTCATGTAGACTATAATATATATAATAAAGCCAAACTTATACCTGACAGGAAGTCAATCTAAAACCATACATTTGGAGAACAGTCTGCTGTCTTACAGGAAGTACATGTGATTTGTAGGTAATAGGTTAAAGAAAACAAAACCACCTGTTTGGTTCTTTAAATACTGACAGTGTCTGATTCTCACACAATAGCAGGAAGTCTGCTGCAGCGGAAGACGGCTTTACAGGAGAATTTTTTTCCCCAGGAGCAGAGAAAGAAAACTCTTAATCCTTTGTGTTTTGCACTCACCATAGACAGGATGACCAAAGCAGGAACAACCCCCATGGCCACATATCCAAGCAGCTCCACCAGCTTGTACCTGCAGGTCGGAAACAGAATATAACACCTCCAATCTTCCATCTAATTGTTTCTGCTTCAAACAGCGGCTCATTGTTTGCTGTAAACACTTGGAGGGCGGGAGTGTGGTGTCAGGTTGATTGTGTCACACGGGGACACGGAGCACAGAGACACAAAGACAGGCTGTGTTACCTCTCGTGGAAAAAGAAGACATACACGGATCCTACACAAGCCATGACCCATATCAGCCAGCGCATGTGGCACGCCCAGGGCCCCAGCTCCCTCAGCATCAACCTGGGCACACACATCAGTACGGTCACGGTTTGTTAACCAGCTACATTACCCCCCCCAGACCGCATGTGACTTATTGACCCACCAGGGTGAGTAGGACGCAGCGATAAAGAAGTAGATGGCCATTCTGTCACACATGTGGAAACGCTGCTCCACCTTCCTGCACACGGACGAAGAGAAGAAGAGCTCATTCGTTAATCATGATAACCTCACCACATTCTTGGTTATATATGTCAATAAAATCAGAATAATCACACAAACTTTTACACTTAGGACACATTCACACTGGCACTATTTGGTCTGCTTTAAACGAACCCTGGTCCGTTTCCACGAATAGTTTGGTTCGTTTGGAGTGTTGTGAACGCTCATTTGAACTCAGGTATGTATTTCGGACCTGTGTGTATATGTAAAACAACAACAGAGTGAAAACATTGAATTTCCCCTTGCGGGATTAATAACGTATATAAATTTTAAAAAAAAATAAATAAATTTGTATGCAAAAACAGAATAAAATTAACCTAATTATAATAATGAACAAACCAAATAAAGACTCGCTTAAAGCACTGATCCTAATAAAACAGGTGCCAATTTAAAAAGAAAAAAGATGAATAATAATGCAAATAAAAGGTTGGATGGAGAGTGGGAGTCAGAAAAATACAGCCTTTGATTTTTACATGAAACTCTTGCACGGTGTTTAAAAAAAATCTAAATTATAAATCAAATAAATAAATTATTTAGATTATCTACATTTAGCATCTGCGTTCTGCATTGTACTGTATGCAATATATTATATGCAATATAATGTAGGCTACATTATAGATTATGATCTCTGCTCATGGTTTTCCAAATGAATACATTTGTTTACCACCAACATGTGCAGTCAGCCTCATGAACTCAAAAAATGATCTTGATTGACTGTTTAATACTCTGTGAATGATTAGATTGTTTACCACGCGGCGTGACTCTCTTCTAATGCAGGCTTCTTTGGCAGCCAACGTCATTGCATATTGTTTCCCCCATGTTGCTCAAGCAGATGTGTATTGTGGGAATCAATTTCCATTTGAAAATAATTTAACATGTCAAAATATCAAATGCATGCATATATGTGAAACTCGTTTTAGTGGGTTAATTTTTTTTGTCATTTTGTACTAACTGCATCTAAAAGCATACATTTAAGCTGTCAGAGGAATCGGGCTCGCTGTATATGAGTTTTGATGAATACACGCTATGGATGTGACAGATCCTTTCACAAGGGTTGACAACTGGTGGTGAGGCGGGGTTGTTTCCTTAGTATGCGCACATGAGAGCAAGTCTCACAAAGCATCAGCCAGCCACTTTCTCTGTGTTATTTCTCACTTTAGGGAGCGGGATGGGGTGACATGACTAAAACCCTGCCATGCTCCCCAGGGCGGCACATGTCAACCATCGTCTGGGGCCTTGTCAGCAGCCAAAAGGTTTTAATGGAACTGTGTTTTGGGATTTGCACATGTCGCCCGTGTTGTTCGCGAGACAGAGAGTGTCAAGGGGGAAAGAGAGAGGAGAGACCTCTTTGAGTGTCAAGCCGCTGAAAGGAGACACGGCGTCCGTCGAGAGAATAGCTGCTTCAGTCCTCTTTTCCTTTCCCGCCGACGCACTCAGATGCAAACTCACATCGTCAGCTTCTCTCCCAGAGATGGTCTCTGTGAGCGTCAGAGCCTGAGATAGGCCCAGGTGATTGAGCTGCTGGTTGTCTATTCTGGACTTCACATCTTCATTTAGCCAGAGTGAAAACCTGCTGCGATTGGGATACGATTCAGTTTTTCAGGCTCTGTGCTTCCACTGCTTGTGTGCCAAAGTTTGACTGGGAGTTTTTGTATTTCAGTTTTAGTCCTCAGATCTGGTATTCATCAAAATATTTCACTGGAAGCAAATTAACAACTGGTTGTTACCAATGTCATTTACATTAAAGGACTATTACT
>JAPZEB010000009.1:21420164-21436534 GCA_029783705.1 Chaetodon striatus
ATATTTAAAAATAGCAGGTTTGTGCATTTAGTCCTTCTCAGGCAAGCTCAGGGGTTTAGTGTTGCTGTAGCCCACAGTAACGACGGTCCACGATGCTTTTTTTAACTCCTTTTTTTTTTACTTACGAGCACCGAACTACTGCTGATTTGCCTCTGATGTAGTGCTTTTTTCGGGTAGCTCCAAAAACTGTCATCGAGCAGAAAATCAATGTTAAAGTCATGTAGTGTGAACGAGCCGTTAGTGAACTTAACCTGGCGGGGGCTGCTGCTGAGCTCAAGCTGCTTCAGAGCCTCCACAGGGGAGACAAGAGATGACTTCAGTGAACACACAGACTGCATCATATAATTTTCTCTCAGTGTTCTCTTTGTTTATTGATAAATAAATGTAACCAAGCTTCTCTCAGTTTTAAACATGTGTTAACGATGCTGTGTTTGTCTGCAGGGAGTGGCTGTACCTGCTGTGTCATGAAATGTTGAACCCCTATTACGGCCTGTTCCAGTACTCCACAGACAATATCTACACACTACAGATCAACCCTGACTCCTCCATTAACCCTGTGAGTACACACTCTCACACACACACACACACACACACACACACACACACAGACAGACACACACACATAAACCTCTTCATGGTCAAACTGAGTAAGAGGATTCTCTCTGACCCATTGTCTCTGTCTCTCTGTTCTTACTTTCTTTCAGGACCACCTGTCATATTTCCACTTTGTTGGTCGTGTGATGGGCCTGGCAGTTTTTCACGGTCACTACATCAACGGGAGCTTCACGCTTCCTTTCTACAAACAGCTGCTAGGCAAACCCATCCAGCTCAACGACCTGGAGACCACCGACCCGGAGTTGCACAAGAGCCTCGTCTGGATATTGTGAGCAAATGCATCTTCGCACAAGTCAAGTCAATCTGAATCAGAAGAGAGCTTTCTGTCATGAACTAGTTCTTAGTTTGTGTCCTACACTTCCCCTTTTGATATGTACGGAGTTTCTATTTTTAACTTAATGTAATACTCTTTGTGCAGAGAGAACGACATCACCTCAGTCCTCGACCACACGTTCTGCGTGGAGCACAACGCCTTTGGGAAGTTCTTACAACATGAGCTCAAACCCAATGGCCGCAATATTCCTGTCACTGAGGAGAACAAAAAAGAATATGTAAGGTAAGGACAGCGAGACGGTTATGTCCCATCTTTAATGTGGGTGTTATCCAAACTGTGCCCTTGATACACAGCGTCAACAGTACACTGTCTCGTCAGCAGAAAGAGCTACTGTGCATGATACTTTTGCCGGTTTATCACAGTCTACATTTGTTCTACATGATGTGTGTTTGTGTTTTTCAGACTTTATGTGAACTGGAGGTTTATGCGTGGAATTGAAGCCCAGTTTCTAGCTCTACAGAAGGGATTCAGTGAGCTCATCCCCCAGCACCTCCTCAAACCTTTCGACCATAAAGAACTTGAGGTACGTGTGCTGTCCAGCTCATCACCTGTCACATTATGTGGTTTTGTTAAAGCCTGAATTCATTTGCAGCCCCGCCTCTGCTTCCTCTGAATCTAATTCCTCCAACCCACCTCCTCTAACCTGTCCCTCTCCTCCAGTTGATCATCGGCGGACTGGGGAAGATCGACCTCGCAGACTGGAAGACGAACACCCGCCTGAAGCACTGCACAAGTGAAAGCAACGTGGTGCGGTGGTTCTGGCAGGCGGTGGAGGCCTTCAGTGAAGAGAGGAGAGGACGCCTCCTGCAGTTTGTCACGGGCTCCACCAGGGTCCCATTACAGGGCTTCAAGGCGCTGCAGGGTGGGTCATGCACTGGCTCAGAAACCACATGCACATACTGTACTCACATCAGTTACTGTGTTCACTCAGTGGGAACATTTGGTCTCCTTATTGAATGTGTATGTCTCGCTGAAGACTGATATAAAAGACCTCTCACACATACAAGCAGTATACTGACTGAAGTAAATTAGAGCAAAGGTCTTTATGAAAATTAGAGGAAAAATCAGATTATGTCTGAGCATAATACTGGTCGACTTTTGAGTCAGTTTTATTTATCAAACACGAATGTATAGGACGGAAATGTGCACAGACACTGACAGACTAATTTTAGGGCTGCAGATAATTTAAAGTATTTTTTTTTATTTTTTAAATTAAACAAGGTATTTTTATTGGTAATTTCATTAAGATACACAGAGTAATAATAAACAAAGGCAGAACCAGGAAGGACAAAAAGATAACCCCACCCAACCATCTACCAAGGAACAAACAGACGAGTCAAAGGAAATCTAATAGGCAAGAAATAAAAATAAAATAAAATAGAAAAATAAATAATAAATAAATAAAAAGGAATAAAAATATAATATGTATATTAAAAAAAATTTAAAAAGGAGAAAATGACGACAAATAAATTAACTTGTATGACATAAGTAGGGGAGTAAAGCATGTTTCATTATAATCTTTTAGCTTCCATATTTGCCACAAAAGAGTACCACCAGTTGGCTCAGGAGCTTTACCTCCCATGATGGCCGTTTCCAAACATATTTTAGGATGGTTGAGGGCAGTTTGATCTTCTGTCTATCGTTCGGGCCGTTAAGCTCTAGGTATCCAGCAACCGCTACCTCCAGTTTCTCCTCCATTGTTCACCAACTGTAAACTTGTTGTCGGGACCACCAAAAAAGGCCCGCCTCTCAAATCATCCGATTGGACAATGGGAAAAGAGATGGCGTGGGGCGCTTTTCTGCTTTGAGATGAAGTTTTTTCAACTCCAGGAGTTCAGAGTACTTTGGCAAAAACGGCAGGTGACTAGAGCGTAGAAACGTGAGGCACGTTGGAACGTAAAAACCCCAAGCAAAAAGCTTGATTCTCATTAAAAACAATTACAAAATGGCACCTTTAGCTGCTGTATGATCAGGGCCTTAGTCATTTAAATCAGAACAAGAACCGCTCTAAATTAGGAAAATGCAGCTTGCATCACTAGATGTGTTGTGACAGGAAGTTTAGCTCAGGATCTGGGCAGCCATTTTTGATGCCCAGCTTGAACAAAATACTGAACTACAGATACATATCCATGCACTTTCCACATGTTTAGAAGACACATTTTAATGTGCAGTCGTAGCTGCTTAAATTACATTTACATGCCAATGAAAACATCACCTATTGTTTCCGTAGACTTTGATTTGATGTGAGCTCTTACTGTGTAAAGACTGCTGAGTGTTTCTGTGTACCAGAGTAGAGCAGTGATAACTAGAATGTATGTGTGTAAGGTTCTACAGGTTCTGCAGGACCAAGGCTCTTTACCATCCATTTGATAGACGCCAACACAGACAACCTTCCCAAGGCTCACACATGGTAAGAAGAAGGTTTCTCTCTTTTTATATTTGCAGAGGAGTCAGGTGTGGCGTCACTAACCAACCCTTTCTGTCTCCAGTTTTAACCGGATAGACATCCCTCCCTACGAGTCTTACGAGAAACTCTACGAGAAACTGCTGACGGCTGTGGAGGAGACCTGCGGCTTCGCTGTGGAGTGATGAATCCACAACCAAAAACCAACATACACACAGTCACACTTGCGCTTGCACTTGCACACAAACTTTTTGACATTTGACATATATATACACACACACATCAACAGAATATCAAGTATACGCGGAGTATACTGAGCGGCCAAGCATCACAAGAACACACGGTCTCTCGCCACCTCTTCACCACCGAACTGTTGGGGGTTAAAGGAGGAAGCACAGCGGGAGAGGAAAAGATAAAAAAGAAAAACAACAAAAAAAACAGACAAAAAAAATAAAAAAGTATTTTAAAATTTTTCAGATGTTTTGAAGAAGCATTTTTATCCTTCAGTTTTAACAAGCTATGATGTCATTCTTCAGAATGTCTACCGCCGCAGCGACTCCCAACAACACACGCGAGTCAATGGACAGAATCGGCCAATCACATGCGAGCCTGCGAACTTTGAAATCAGACGTGTGAAGAACAAGGCGGAGACTGATTGTCTTTCTGTCTGACAAGCTGATTGACTAGTATTCATGCTTCATGTTTAACCACTGTCGTGTATCAGAGCGTGTGCATGTACGTGTGAGTGTGTGAGACAGCGAGAGAGTGAGACTGTATTTGTGTCTGTGTGAGAGAGTGTGTGTGTTTGTGTGTGTGTGTGTGTGTCAGGCATGGCACCCGGTTACGCTGTAAAAACGATCAAATGAGCCTGCTCCTCTGTTAGGTAACTTTTTTGTCTATTCCGTTTGTATCTGCGACCACTCTGTCTGATCCACTCTGATATTTTATTATTTATTACTAAGTGATTACTGACCAAGCTGCTATCTGCTCTACAAAGAGCTCACACTAATCTCTTCATCACCCCCTCTATCAGAGTTGAAGGGTCAATTCACTTGTAATTCAAGCAACCCACAAAGTGGGTTTCATTGAATTTAGTTATGTTTTTTAACATTCACATTATTGTGGAGAAAAACTCTCTGTCCTTGTGTAAAAACTGTTTGTGTTTTGGTCTTTCAAAGGTCCAGTGTGTCGGATTTGGGAGGATATATTGGCAGAAATGGGATTAAGTATAATAAGAAAGATTTCTTAAGCGTATAATCACTGTTTATATCAACATAGGGAGCAGGTCCCCGTCCACCTAGATCGCCATGTTTCTACAGTAACCTAGAACAGGGCCATTTGCTTTCTCCCGTCAACCACTGCAGTCAGCAGCCCCTCCGCGACGAGCCAAATAGCATCTGAAAAACACTGATTTTAACGTGATTCAGCTTTATACAGTGATTTTACTGGTTTTAATCGCAGAGTCTATTTGTTTTGGAGAGGAAGAGACCTCTGTGGATAATTCGGCTCCTGGTAAAAACCTCCTGAATGTCTTGATCTCAGGTTATCAGAGAAATAAGGTCAGCACATGTTTATCACAAACAGGCTGTAGATCGTCGGAAAAACCTTGATTTGTAACGTGAAACTGCTTTCGTTAGTGTTTTTACCAGTTTAAAGTAACTGCTCTGTTTATTTCAGAGAGGAAGAGACCTCTGTAGATAATTTGGCTCCCGGTTAAAACCTCCTGAGAGTCTGAATCTTGAGTTATCACAGAAAAAAGGTGAACACATTAGCAGGTTCAGGGCTAGCTGCTTGTCTCTAACATGCCAAACAGCGTTGGAGAAACACTGAATTGTAACGTGAAACTGCTTTATGCTGTGTTTTTACTGGTTTTAATCTCCTGGCCAGTTTGTTTTGAAGAGGAGGAGACCTCTGCGGATAGTTCGGCTCCCGGTAAAAATCTCCTGAACATCTGGATCTTAAGTTATCAGAGAAATATAGTGAGCGCACATTAGCGGGTTCTCATCGAAACAGGCTGAAGAGCGTTACAGAAACACTGATTTGAAATGTCAGACTGCTTTATTCAGTGTTTTTACTGGTTTAAATCAGCAGGTCTGTTTGTTTTGGAGAGGAGGAGACCACTGTGGATAATTCAGCTCCCATTAAAAACAGTGCACAGTGAAGGAATCCTAACCGGTAGAAGTTTCAGCTGGTTGCAGTCTGCAATGCTCATCACTAGATGCCACTAAATCCCCCTAAATCCTACACACTGTTCCTTTAAATGCCATGTTACATTTAGTTTGACATGAAAGGGATTGAACCTCCCAGCCCTAATATTAATCCTAACTCTACTGACGGTTGTGGAGAGGTCCGAGGGCGTGACCTGGACGTTTAACAAAATGAGCCACGAGGACGGAAAGAAGGAGTCAGCTTCAGGAAATCTTTGGTTGTATGTGACATGTATAATAAAATCTCACAAGCCTTTCGTACATGTTTCATCATCCATTTCACCATCTTGATTTTTTTTCTTCTCTGTGGCCCTGATGTTTCTCTGCCCGTCTCTTTTTCCTCCATAGCCTGAATGTTAGAAAAAGTAGTCCTCGTCCTCAAAGACCACCATGAATGAACAAAGTCTCTCTGCAGTCATTAATCCTCCAACGAAGTGAATGAAATCAAAAAACCTAAATGTTGAGCGAGTAATGTGGAAAAACAAAAATTGGGATTTGTTGTAGATTGATTACTGAAGACTGTTAAGCAGTATCATTTCAATCTGCATTTTCTAGGTTCACTGTGTAATGGATGCAAGAGTATTGTAACTTACTATGTACTAAACATTTATGAAAAAATACAATGTAAATAAGATTATATTAAAAGAAATTAAATTGAAAATAAATCCCTTGTGTCGTGTGCATTATTCTCTCTGTGAATATGAATGACCTTTCAAATCAATCGACAAATTATCTCTCTGTATAAATGTATCTGATAAACCTTGATGTATTAAATTGCATACTATTTATAGGCAGAGGAGGTCGAACATCTCCAGCCATTCAAAGAGCCAAAATCTGTCACAAAGCCTAATGTGCAGTTGTAATTTTGATATAACTTTAATGGATTTAATTGGAAATATAATGTAGGCCTGTTTGGAAACACAGATTTTATAGCTTTCCCTGATGTTGTTTCTATTTATGATTTTGATTTATGAAATGGCATATCTAAAATATTTTGGAATCACATCCACCCAGGTTATTAACCAAAACTAAACTTTAAAAGTAAAATTTGGTTTGAAGAAACATTTTAGTTAACCTCACAACAAAAAGAATAATGAAATAAAATAAAACAAAATAAAATCATTAAATAAAATAAGATAAAATCAACAAATTAATGAATAAAAAAATAATGAAATTAATAAATAAAATTAAAATAATAAAAACTACACTTAAGGAAAATATAAAAACTAACAAACATCATTGTGTACTTAAAAAAATAAAATGAAATAAAAACATAAAGTAAAACAACAAAATAAAATAAGAAAAAATATAATAAAATAAGAAAATAAAATAATAATTTAATTAATAAATAAAATTCTAATAAAATTGTGTATAAATGTGTACTTATAAAATTAAAAATAAATAAATAAAGTAAAATAAAATAATTAAATACAACAAGATAAAATAAAATAATAATAATAATAATAATTAAATTCATAAATAAAATAAAAAATAATAAAAACCTAGACTTAAGAAAAATATTAAAACTAACCAACAAACAATGTTGTGTACTTACAAAACTAACATGAAATTTAAATATACAGGAAATATCAGTATTTGTCGGATTGAGTGACACTGTCATCACAATAAACACGAGGAGGCAGTGGTGCATATATTAATTGAGACTGGGATGTCTCTGTGACTGTGAGTCACTTGCCTTCACATAGTGTTGTGTTCTTAATACCCATTCTGAACCTCTTAAATCTTGCCCCTGACAAATACCCCGTGTTTTATAATAATAGAAAAAAACTTTTAGACAATAAAATCTAAACTGAAACAAGGAAACCCTCTCTGGAAACTAAGTGAAACTAAACTGATTTGAAAACAGAATTTAGAACAAAATTAAAGCTGCAAGCAGCGATGAACGGGCCCTCACACCTTCCCACCAGCAAGGGTGCCAGCAGGACACCAGTTGACACACTGGTGCATTTCCGTGACAGTTAAAACTGCACAACTCACTGGGCTCCTGAATAAAGTGTGTTGTGCTGGAAATTATGTTACAAATTGCGTACCACTCCCTGTGCTCACTATGTGGCACCACAGAACACAGCAGTTACACATCACGTTGCTGAATATTACGTGTAGACCAAGTAAATCTTATGTTAATTGGATGACAGGGTTGACTTCCCGTCGTAAGTAGACAGCACGATTAGTGTCAGTATGGGTTTGTAGATGACTTCAGGCCTGGGATCTAATCCAGCATATTAAATTTGGGGCAGAGGGGCCTGTGTCAGTGCCTCGGCCTATTGTTATTGTTATCACTTAGTGACAATTTACTGGCTCCGAACCATAGTTGGGAACATGCTGGCTCATTAATATCAATTTTAATATCTAGACAGTGCTATCATCACTACTTGCTGCATGTGTTTTACCATGACACACCAAGAGAGAGCTGCTTCCCTCCATACACACACAATAAAGTACACGTCACACCGTCACAAGTGCATCAAAGTATAATGAATGAGTTTAATACAGATTGGACCATGTACAGCAGAGTTACAAACTACTTCCTGTTTTGCAGCGAAATATAGACATTCAACACTTGGCCACAGCCACGCCAGTCAAAATCAAATTAAAATGGCTGACTTTACAGTCAGGTTTGGGGTATGGCTCCAAGAGACTTTTTAAGTCTTTTCCTACCTCCATGTGAAACGTACCGCAGGCTTTGCTTCATTGAAATTTTCTTGGGGTGCTTTCGAGCCATTTTTTTCACACTCAAGCATGGCATCCATAAAATATCAAAATTGTCACCAGTTTCAAGCACATTCAGAAAGCTTGCACTTAATAATAACGATGAATAAAACAATTTCCTTGGTGTCATTGCACTGGCCAGTGTTGGGGCCCTAATAAAAAATAAAAACAAATTAAAAATAGCCTGTGAAGCTATAATTAGTCTGTTTCACCATGAAATATTTTACAGTGTGACAGTTGTTTTCTTTCTTTTATGCCTGACCTTAGCAATAAAGTTTTGCACATGTAAATTGAATATGTCCTCAGTCCAAAGTGTAGGTGCCCTTAGAGACCACATTACCCAGAAGTCCACTGTCTGTACGTAGCTCTCGTACCGTACGCGTGACGTAGCTTCTGTTCTTGTTTTGGCAGTTTGTTTCGGTATTCACGGATTGTCAGTCCACCAAGAAGGCGTTTTATATTGGTTATCCACCACGAAGCTGCGGTATTGTACATTTCTGCATGTATATTATTCATACCTACATATTAAACTTTACGTGGATGGTTTGAAGCCATGTTACGAAGAGAAATCCCGACAGAAGTGAGCTAACTACTTAACCTACTGGCTAGCTAGCAAGCCAAGCTAATGGACGTTAGCTTAGCTGAGAGCAGTGGTTTGTTCCGTGTGCCTGCGCGGAAATGATCGATTTCTGTCCTGACATGTTTGTTTTTACCTACAGCATCTCAAACTTTAAGCTAACGTCACAGTATTTAGAGTAATGTCAAGCTGATGAATTAAACGCAAGTTCACACAGCGAGTGTTTCAAACATTGCCAGCTTCTCGCAGGGTTAGCCTCTGCTGTTTAACATGTAAGATTTACATTGATTTCATGCCAACTTTGATCAGATCTAGGGCGACTGGGGCTGGGTTAGCAAGCAAAGATGACGGAGTTAATGTTTCCTAACATCCTGGTGGGATCGGGTTGGCTATCACAGTAAATCAACTTCAGTTAGCTCGCTGATGTTATTTTGAAATCGCCCTCCGGGACAAATGAAGTGGGAGTTGAACTGAATTTCATGTTGATGACACAAATCCTAACCTCTTAACCGTGCTTCCCATGTTTTATCTGAAGCTTCCTCTTTGTTAAGTTCTCTTTTGTTAACATGCTGGCCATTAGATAGTCCCATATAAGTTATTTATTAGCCCTGTGCCATCGGAATATTTACGGTAATAGGGTGGAGTCCAACTCCTCCCGTGATTTGTAACTGTTATGATAAGTCACACATTTGAAAGTGAAAATATTTGTTATAATGCAAGGGGAATACCAGCACCATAACTCTCTCTCTATCTCTCTCTCTCTCTCTCTCTCCCCCTCTGTGTGTGTGTGTGTGTGTGTGTGTGTGGAGTAGATGGTATTGACTGAGCAGTGACTCTGTGTGTGGGCTGATTCAGGGAGCTGGTAAGTGTAGTTTCACAATGGCAGATGGAGGCAGTGATGATGATGTCATTCACCTGGCAAGCTTCAACGTCCACCGCAGCCAAGGTGAGACTCATTTTCACATCAGCAGCGATACAGTCTGGTGCCAGTTTGTGACAGATATTATGGGATCACACACTGTAACACTGTAGTTTTTGAATATGACTGATAGACGTAGTATCAAGGTTGTGGCAAGCAACATTGCTCACTGACATGTAGCGTAATGACAGTAAGTACAAATTGTTTGGCATCAGTGTCCCACTTTTGTTTTACATCCCACACATGAGAGGATAAATGTATCACAACAATTTAATGTTTCCAAAATGAATACTTGTTCAGTTTAGCTTCAAAAAAAGTCCATAGAATAAAGATGAAACTCTACTGCTAAAACTACAGTATAATACTGCTTAATGGACCTATCAGCAAATATGTATGAAAAATCACAAAACTCAATATCAACACATGATAAACTAGCCTTATTTGCATTGCAGAGTCCCTTCAAATTGTATATGTAAAATGACAGTGTACGCTACAGTCACTATTTAAGCTTACATTTATCCTGGGAGACCTTAACACCGGCATTGACACCTGAAATATCACCTCTCAGAGGGCTCTACAATAAGGATTGCCTGGTTTCCCGGGGCAAGTAAAGTGCTACATTGGACTATTAAATCTAGCACCTCACGTGCCTAATTGGGCAAGTGGTAAAAAATAATTTGACTCATCATTTCTTCCAGAGCTGATGATGGAAGTAGCTTAAGAGTAAGCCATCTCGTTTCCTTCTCATCTCTGTTGAGCTTATGTGGAAGCAAGCATTTCAGTTATCCTGGACACAGGAGTTTAGATGTGTCCAGCTATGTATTGCATAATTTGCACACAAAAAAAATTAGAGCAAGGTGGCAAGGCTAGCTGCTTTGCACGTTTTTTACAACCTCTGCCTCATTTCTCACTGTGTTGTTTATTTAGTTCATCTTCATTTTTTACTCCTGCAATTTTGATATTTTTATTTTTATTTTATTCCTGTATATTTCTCTTGTATATTCTAAATTTTAGTACTACTTATTTTTTGTATATTTTATATTTCTGTATTCTCATATATTTTATTTTGACCTGCTTTTTTCTTCTCATACTTACATTTATATATTTATATTCACATTTTTCTATCTGTCTACCAATAAAATGTTGTTGCAGTGCCAGAGTGAGAGCCGACAGCATCCCTGTTAGCTTGCTTGGCAGCTAAGAGGGCAGCTAACTAGCCCTCCTCCTTTATAACCGTATATAATGAAACAATTTCTATAGGTGAAAGTAAAAATTGACTTTGGGCAGGAAGATTTCTGATCCACTTGCTTGACCGGGCAAGAGAATAAAAACACTAACGCTGAGCGCCGCCTCTGATCCTGCAGATAAGTGTAAATCAATATATCAGCCCAGTCGGTCGAACTCTAGTCCAGTATAAGATAATATTACGATACCTCTAGTCTCATATACTCCTTCCATGGCCCTTGACACTGATCTCAGAGCTGGAGCTGGTGTCTGGGTGCCCCTCTGTGGCTGTCCACTGCTCCTCAATAGTTTGGATTATTCAAATGCAGAGGGCACATTTCACCATAGGGATTATTATACCCTAACAAAGGTAAACATAAACAATATAAACAGGAATATTTCTGGTCGATGTAATAAATAAACATTCAGTATTAACTTTTGCCATGTTCTGTTTTTATCTTTCACACTGTTTGCCTTCATGACATAAAATATACAAATGAATAATATTTACATTACACTGTGTCCGTCTAGGCTCCCGTTCACGGAAGAGGGAGCTCATCACCATTTCCGATGACTCAGACGAGGAGCCTCTGACTCTGGTACCTGCCAGCCCTGTTTTAGTCCCGGACGATGCAGATGATGACGACGTCAGCATACTAGAGGTGACTGATAAAACCTTCTCTTAAAGTCCCTCTCTACTCAGAAACGTGTCTTCTGTTTATGTCCCCTAAAAGGTCTGACCGTGACTATACTGACTTGTATGTGTGCAAAGTTTGTCACCAGAGAAGTGTTGTCAAATTCCTCTACTGAAGGGGGCTACATCTGTGCATTTCCCTATACCTAAGATTCAGACATATGCTGGGAACTAGATTAGTATGTCTCTGAAACAAAGGCAAATTGCTGCATATCGACAGGGGAACCGACTTTGGCACAACACCGGCAAAGAAACCTGAAACCTCCTCTTGTCAGTACAGAGAGCAGGATTAGCATTAGCATGGTAAAAGTTTTGACAGCAAACATGGGAGAGTGTACAGGTTTTGGATGTAAACTAGACTCTTGAGCTTCCTTCCACTATTTAGAACAAACCCCATCATAGCAGATATTATTGTATATTTCACAAACACTGTTGCTGTATCAGCCACTGCCAGTTAGCTTGTAAGCTAACAAGCTAACAAACAGCATAAATAAAAGATGCTAACTACACCCACCATTCTGATATGTCTGCTAGTATTGTGGTGTACAACAGACTTATTATCTAAGACAGGGACTGACTGAGACTCGGACATGTACGGTTGAATCTCTTTCATGTGTCCTCTAATGCAGCCATCTTGATGTGCACTGCTGTTTCATTGGTCAACCAAGGATGAGCAGCACTGGAGAAAGCAAATAAGAAACCTATGGCAAACAGCAGATCCAGAAATTTCTCAATGAGGGAATAAAAACAGATCTGCTTCCAGCTCCTTTTCAGATTTTTTTTTAAATGTTATGTGGGAAAATGTACGTATTTTAAAATGTGTATAGAGGGGGACTTTTTGTTCTGTATTAAAGAGACCTGTTATTTAAAGCTTCTCTGTTACTTTGTTAAAAAAAAATTTACTTTTAGACAAGTTTAATCTCGTACTTTGTTATGCAGTTGCCATGTTGTGCTGTTATCAGTAAGTGCTGTCAGTAATATGAGCTGCAGAAGTTACAACAGAAGTAACATCTTTGTTTCCACTCGTTTATCAACTTGTCTCTCGCCTCCTGTGTTTTCCTGCAGCCGCTAACTCCTGCTCGCAGACACGTGATTCGCCCAGCAGCAAAATGGAGCGGGGCCTCGCAACACAACCTGATTCAAGTTGTAGGTCACAGTAGCGCAACTTCTGGGGTTCCCACGGGGGACCCTGGTCCTGCCCCCTCTACCTCCAGAGATGCCAAGGCCAGCTCCTCCGCAGTAAGGCCAGCCATACGGACACAGACTCCGGTGCAGTCTAGCACTTCCGGACACACACAGCCACAGCCTGGCTCGTCATCACACACACTGTCTCAGCCAAAACTTAACACAAACTCACAGCAACAGCAGGACGGTACGTCAGCACACACAAAAGTGGAACTCCATGCAGTGTCTATTCAAACCCCATCTACCTCCACAAATGCCAAGGCTAGCGCCAACACATCCAGAGCACCCACACCAGTACTTCATCAGCCTCAGCCTGGCACATCTGGACTTACACAGCCACAAGCTGGCTCTTCAGTACACGTAATGGTGGAGCCCCAGGCGAGTACCTCTACCAGTGCCACACACTATTCTTACGCGGTTGCATCAAGTTCTTCTGCAAAGACTCAAGAAAAGGCGAGTACAAGTACAAGTACTCATTCACGCGACAATCCTCAGGCCAGTACTTCATCTGCACAGTCACAGTCTCACGCACGGACGCAGTCTCAGCCCGGTACATCTACACAGCTCCAGTCCAGTGCGACCACAATGCTACAGCCCCATCTCATCCAGGTGAAGGGGGTGAAACTAGTCGTTCTTCCCCAGCAGCCGAGCATCCAAGCCTCTGCTCTCATAACCCAACCCCAGCTGCAGCTCAGGCCCCAGAACCTGCTGCAGCCCATGACTCTCAACCACATGCAGGGCAATCTTATTCAGATTGAACCACAGCCCCTGGCCCAGGCCCCTGCCCAGCCTCCAGCCCAGGCCCCTCAACCCCCTCAGGTGATACCGGTCATCCCCCCTGCAGTGCTAATAGCTGCAGCCCCGGAGAGACTAGGACCCCCAGAGGCAGGTCACCGGATCATCCTCGGCAGCCAAGCGCCTGGGGAGGCTGTTCCCAATCCTCTGCCACAGGCTGGTGCCTCTGGTGTGGTCCTACCAGCCCGCAGCCTCCACATCAGGGTGCCTAACGTGAACTCTCACCCTCCTGTTCCTCCACCTCCCGCAGCTTCTGTCCCCCAAAATGGGGGAGAGGCTCGTCTTGTTCTGGCTCCAGCTCCAGCTCCCCAAAGGGTCAATCCAGCCCCAGGTCTGGTCGCAGTCCCTCCTGCACCAGAGGACATTCCCAGAATAGAGGATGCAAGGCCTGGTCCCTCTGCACCACCAGGGAGAGCAGAGCAGGAGCCCCTCGTTAGAACCCTAATCACTGGTGTTGTGAGTATTACAGAGGTGTCACATGCACTGGTACAGTCTGCTTCTCTGTTATCTGCCTCATGAGCTCATCAGTTGGTTTATATCAAGCTAAATTATTTGAATTGTGCTTCTCACCTCCTCTGTCCCAACTACATCTCGCCTGTTTAACTCTCTGTGTATCCTCTGCAGTTGGATCTATTCCCAGATGTCCACGAAGCCTATGTAGCAGAACTGATCCAAAAGAATAATGTGAAAGACTTGAATGTGTAAGACAGAAGCATCAGCCTTTTTTCTCTCCAATACTTCATGTAGAGTAATAGCAACTGATTCAACCTGGTAGGAAATTAATATCAGATCAGGTTTCTAGATTTGCTGCTGTGACCTTCGAGCTTGTAGAGTTGAGTATCTTTTGTATCTTGTTTTATTCAGATGTAGATCCCTTCCTGTTTTCTTTTAAAGGATTTATTGAACCGTCAAAGTTTAACTGAAAGTATTACCCACATTTTCACTTTTAACAAATACTTTTGTGACCATTTACCATTTTGCTTATTTTTTTCTGACATTTTGCCATTTTTTCCCCCAACATTTTTCCAACATTTAAGTAAAACTTTTCAACATTTTTCCAATATTTTATTGATATTTTTCAGATTTTTTTTAACATTGTACTATTTTTTTTTGGATATTTTAAAATATTTTTCTGACATTTTTACAACATGTTATTAATATTTTTCTGACATTTTACTAATATTTTTTAATTTTAATTTTTTTTTTCAGGACATTTTACTAATATTTTTTAAATATTTTTTTCTGATATTTTACAAATATCTTTCTGACATTTTACCAATATTTCTAAATTTTTGTTCTGAAAATATTTCTGACATTTTACTAATATTTTTTAAATATTTTTTTTCTGATTTTTTTTTTTTTTCCCCAACATTTAACTAAAACTTGTCCTACATTTTTCCAAATTTTTATTTATATTGTTGCAACATTTTCCCAATATATATATATTTTTTTACAACATTTCTTTAAATATTTAGAGATTTTTCTAACATTTTCCAAAGCCTGAATAATACTTATTTTTAATGGTAGAGTTTTGACCTGTCAGTGTAACTATATTATTATATATCATTGTTATCATATTTTTTCTCACTGAAAACTAAATTAGGTGTACATTTTATTGCCTCCTATGTAGTAGAGTACAAATCTCAAATCTGTGTACTTGAATTTGTTCTGTGTATGCTGACGAATATTAAAAGACCATGGTACACGTAACTGTGTGCATGTCCATGTAAGCTTGTTCTCACGCAGCTCCCCTTTGCTGTGTTTCCAGTATCTGTAACCTGCTGTTGGAGAATCCAGAGTATCCAAGGGGAGATACCGCAGCAGCCACAGCAGCTCCCACCAGCATCCTACTGGAGTCTGGAGACACCCAGACAGAGGTGTGTGTGTGTGTGTGTGTTTGTGTTTTTGTCTGCTAAAACTGCACGAGAATGAAACCTGCAAAAGTCATTACTGATTAGTGCGATTTTAAAGCCGGGTTGTGGTGGTGTGGGTCAGTGTAAAGCCTAGTTCAGACCAAAGACTTGCAGCGAGACGATATGTTGAATTTATGAAGAAAATTTGTTTTTCTTGCATGCCCCTGCGGTGAATGAAGAATCTAAAAACAGAGAAAATTCATGATGAGTTGAAGTCACAGGGATCTGCGTTTGACAACAGCAAAACTATGTCAAAACATCTGCTTCTAAAATCTCATAAAACTTGTACAGTATAATTCAAGTCTGATGTATCCAGTCGTATGCTCAGTACTTCCTAAACAGACAGATAAAAGTGAAACTTACCTATGCTCTCTTCAAAGCCAGACTCCGTTGACAAAAACACAAATTTTACCTTGCTCAACACAGGAGTTAGTTAGTTTGTGTTATTGTGTGACTTTGGTAAATCCAAACTAACCCTTAAAAACACCAAAGTCACACATTAACAAACTGACTAACTGACCAAGGCAGCAGTCGACCAGCAGCTCCTGTGTTCAGCGAGGTAAAGTTAGTGTTTTTGTCAATGGAGTCTGGCTTTTAATCCTTTGAAATGAGAGCAAATTGGCGTGATTTCTTTAATAAACATGGGAAGAAGGCAATGAGCAAGGAAGGGAGAAATGACCCAAAAAAATTCAGAATAAAAAAGTAAAATTAAAAGAAAATTAGAATAAAAAAAAACAGAAATGAAAGTTAACAAACAAATAAGGACATTACCT
>JAPZEB010000009.1:21463192-21474134 GCA_029783705.1 Chaetodon striatus
AAACAGATGTTTGATCTAGTTTAGCTGTTGTCAAACGTGGACCCAGTCAATAATTTAATCGATATGTTTGCACGGTGGTGTGTGGTAGTTAGGACAGGACCCAGTGCATGTTATCATGAGGGGCCCTAGTGCAGGATTTTGCATCTAAACTAGCTACGACTTGACACTGGACAACATCAACATACATATATGACAAAAATACTGAATAAAATAAAGTATTCATTCAATTAAATATTTTTTATAGTTTATTTGCAGTTTAATAAGTTATGTTAAGTAAACATATAATTTGACTGTAGAATGGATTGTTACTGACTCTTTCACCAAAAGAAAAAAGAAACCACGACAGAGATGGGTTTGCATTTCAGACCACATCTACAGCAGCTGGCCTCACTTTTTTAATTTAACGTGAGTTCTTCTTTGAACATGGGTGTATTTCTGAGGTGATAATCTGCATGAGTTACAAGGGGCTGTTCTCTGGCCAACACGCTGTTGGAGGGCCTGCTCTCTGTACAGGCCCCCCCATCCCATGAGCCCCAGTGCAACCGCACTGCCTGCACTGTCTGTATCTATGCTCCTGTGAAGAAAATCCTGGTCTGGGTGAAGGTTGTTTGGACTGATGACCTCAGAATGTCCAAAATCTTGTCCATAGCCATGCATATGTGGTGTATTTTCTGTCTATTTTTATTTTACAACAAAAATCTATGATCCAGAGTGTGTTTGAATTTGGCTACCAAGTAAATTTTTTGGTTTGCTGACAATGTGATTAAACAGAAAAACACATGTTTGGAGTGCAGCCTACACACACATCACATCTGGGTCAAATTGACTGATGTTTAGTTTGTGTTGGTTGCAGCTGATCATTTCTGAGACACACACCAGAAACACGTTTATCAAAACAACAGAATCTGACAAACGCTCTGTGTATGTGTGTGTGTGTGTGTGTGTGTGTGTGTGTGTGTGTGTGTGCCCTTTGCTGCTTTGTTATTGTGAATAAAAGTGCAGACGAGACACTGCCGCTGTCCTCCTGCCATGGCAACTTGTGATGCTACAATCGTTTTGTGTTTCCCTGAACTTTTCCTGATCCTCAGGAGTCTGTTTCTGTGAGGAAATACTTTTGAGAATGACTTCCTGGTGGTGGTGAAATATTAACCATTTGTTTTAAACCCCCCTTCTTTGCATTTCATGTGACTCTGGCTGGAAAAGAAGACGACGACTCTTTCTGGCAAACTGGAGATGTTTTCTTGTCAGATGTATAATTGTATGTAATTAAACCTGTTAAGATGCAGAAACAACATGTTTGTATTGCTTGTGTGTGTGTGTGTGTGTGTGTGTGTGTGTGTGTGTGTGTGTGTTTGTGTTAGACAGAGAGACTGGAGCTGCAGGCAGAGCCAGTTTCTTCGGAGCAGTTCAGCTGGCTCGCCCACTCTCTTACAGGCAGACGATGTTTGCGTGAAGCTTGAGTGACAAACTAACGTGACAACAAGAGATAAGATTTTCTGACCCAACCTGTGGGCTAGCAAGTCTGCCTTCAAGGAAAAACACTTCCTGCTGTGCACCTTGACTTGGCCTGTAATATTTTTTATGTCTCAAGGAATTAACCGATGCTGTTACGCACAACTCAGATCAGTCCAAAGGGCATCGGTTAAATCATGCAGCGCCTCAGTGATACAGCAATAAAATAATCTTACATATCCAGGGCACCATCGTAAAGGAGCGGAGGGGTCAAAGCTTGACTGTTCAGACGACGTAGCTGAGGACCATGTGTGACACAGTGACACATGCAGAGGAGCAGGAGGAGAACTGATCTATTAAAGGGGGTTATATTTGTTTTAGAGATCAATGATAGACTTTTATTCAGGGCGGTGAAAAAGATCCTTTCTTTGATTCTTGGTTTAAAGGTTATGAGGCAGGAAGAGGAAGTGACTCACCTGTCTTGACCGTAATGACACCTCCACTCTGTATTTGCTTTTTCACAGTGAGTGAGCACAAATATGCGAGGTGTGAGAAGGACATGTTCACGCCAGTGTTCAAATGTAAGACAAATGCAGAATAAGTGTGTCAGCCTGCACAGGTTTGCCCACATAGATACTCTGCACATGAAGTCTGAGAGTCAGAGCAGTTTTTGAGACAAGTGGTCTCACGCAGCCTCACATGGTGTTACCAAATATCACACACATGATAATACATGTCTATTTTTGATCATCCCCAAGGTGCCACGTAAACACAAAGTCCTTGGTTTGATCGTGACGTGGGAACTTTGTTGCATGTCGTCCCACTTGCTCCCCATCCAGAGGATAAAGGCAAAATGCTCCATCTTTGTCTTTACAGGTTTAGAGTTGACATTGTTGTGTAAGCTCTGCTGTGTAACTGGACCCAATGACAGCTTTGCTTTTTAATTTAGCTTTGCTACAAGAGAATATTATGACTGAGATTTTGTACATTTAAAACATGCACTATTAAATCACTTCTCTCCTCTTTTTATTTTTCTCTGAATCCTCACAGATCTCCAGTTAAAATGAAATGAGCTGAAGCATTTGCTGTCTTGCCCTCTAAACTCTGGAATAGTTTACCCCTCATTAATACACCACGAGGTTGAATTTTAACTGATGTCTCTTAATGTGTGTTTTTTTCTTCTTTTTCTTTTTTTGTCCTCACTTGTGGAGGCGTGTCACTTTTAAAATGGCCTGTCATTATAATCCATTGCTGCTACCCGCCTGCATTCACTTATTAATCAGGATTGGGTGACACCCTCATACCGAGCTTATAAAATGTTTTGTTTGACTCCTTTCCAACCTTTTAATGAAGACCTTAGGGTCCAGACCGGTCAGTGCTTTAATGTGAGCAGCCATGTTTTTTTGAATAAAGGCTTTTTAAATGTAATTCAAGTGCATTTGTTTCTGCTCCACGTACGAGTCCCTTCAAGTTCATTTGTTTCTTCCCATGTACTGACCTGCTTTTTTTTCTTGAGTATCGTATGATAAAGACAGTCCTCATTCTCCAAAATGTATTTTTTCTGTTTTATTTTCTGCTCCTTACTCTCTTTTTTGTCCCATTCAATATTTAATGCTTTTATCAAGAAGAACTTAAGCTTTGAAAAGTGCTGTATGAATAATTAACTGCAAGTCCTGCAGACCCACTGCGCACTGTGACATCCAAAGTCTTACATATTCAAACTATTTGGCCTTGTGTGCACACTTAAAGAGACGATTCATCCCAGAATCAAACATTCATCTTTCTCCTCTTACCTGCAGTGCTGATTATCAGTCTACATTGTTTTGGTGTGAGTAACAGATTGTTGGAGATATCAGCCGCAGAGATGTCTGCCTTCTCTCTGATGGAACTAAATGGCACCCGGCTTGTTTTGCTCCAAGTGCCTAAAAAAAAAAAAAAATTGAAAAACTCAACAGCGATGTTGTGCCCTTGTTGTGAGCAGTTTTGTGTAGGAACTGTTTTCTGTCTAAAGAACTACACCTGCCAGTCGTATCACCACGCAGAAGGAAACATCATGGACAAGAGGCTCATACTTGTGACAGTGCGAGATGTAAACACTAATGGCCTCCCCCTTGGCTGACCTGTAAAGTTAGCTATAGCTCAGTGATGCTGGGTGAGCTCGCAGTAGATGCACGCCTCCTTCTGTGTAGTGAAATGATTGGTGTAGTAAGCTACATAGGCAGTTGCCCAGGGCACCACCCAGTGTGAACATAAGAGAAATGATGGAGTGGGGTGTACGAAGAGGGCATTAGAGTAAGAGAAAAACAAAAGGCAAAAGACATCCAGGACACAAAAGAGAAATAAAAAATAAAAAGAAGATTCATTCATTTTCCGTAACTGCTTCTGTTAGGGGGGCTGGAGCCTATCCCAGCTGACATTGGGCAAGAGGCAGGGTACATCCTGGACAGGTCGCCAGACTATCACAGGGCTGACACATACAGACAGACAACCATTCACACTCACATTCACACCTACAGGCAATTTAGAGTCACCAATTAACCTGCATGTCTTTGGACTGTGGGAGGAAGCTGGAGTACCCAGAGTAGGCCCATGCTGACACATGCTGACATGGGAGGACACACAGAGGGGCTCCCCCACCCTGGGTTCAAACTGGGAACCCTCTTGCTGTGAGGCAACACTGCTAACCACTACTGCTAATTAGCTACAGCTGATAAAATCTGTGACGTTTGTCATTTCAGCCCGAGTGTGCTTGCAACTGTTTTAACCATCTATCTACTGTAAAGGAAAATTTGTAGATGAATGAGAGGAACAGTGATCCAGAAAGGACAAAAAGAAACAATGAAAGAGACTGTTAGCGTTCCAAATCCCAGTTTTATTGGTCGTTGGATTTCAGGTGAACCAATGGCACGAGAGAGAGGTTAATCCACAATATCAAAAAAATTATACAAAATAATAATACAAAAAGAAGTTCCAGTTATACAAAGCAAAGATGTGGATTCTTTTTTTTCATCTTTTATTTTCCTACTGCCCAAAAACTCAAGAGTAAGGCACAGTCATTACCACATGTTTACCCTTCCACATCCGTTTGTCTAAGCCTCGGCCTCGGTTACCTCGGAGACACGAGTTTCTCCGGGGACAACCGCTCCTTTTATTCGCTTGAGATTCTCAACCCTTCATGCCAAAACGTTAAAAACTTCAGAGAGAAAGTTGGACGGCGTTGGTGAGGAGCTGGCTACAATCATGTATCATCTTATAGGGCTACAACGGTTGGTTTTTCCATACTGATTTTCACATCAGAGGAACGTTTGATGATGACGATGATGGATGGACGAGCCCAGTAATTCAGGGCTCAGTGCCACGATAATCTTTACTGTACTGTAAAAATCAGTAGACAGAAACCATGCTGAATGTGTGGAGAAAGCTGAAGGGTAGAGAATCAAAGGTGGGTGCATTGTGCTACACGACTGCTTAACAGACAGTTAAATAGACAACGAATTCAAAGTCTGCTTCTTTTCTTTTTAAACATATCCCGCCTTCACAGGAACAGAAAAATCCAACGTAAACAAACACAATTTGGTCACATCTCATTACGAAGGCTGTCGTGACACTCCTCAAAGCTCAGACAGAAATTAAAACTAAAGACGAAGCAGGTTTAAGTAATTAAGGGCACTCTTTCAGCACCTTCGGTTGCACGGCAAGGCTCTCAAGTGCAGGGGCAGGGACGCAGCGTAAAAGCACTATCTGTTGGTCCAGACAGCATGAGATGCTCGACGAGACTAACAAATCTGAACACGTCATGAGTTAGTAGCACCAGGTTCCAGTTGTGTGTGTGTGCGCGTGTGTGAGATGATAGTTTGTTAATCCAGTATCAAAGGTTTGGTCTAGATAAAGGCTGAGGTCTAAGGTTTGGTTGAGGGATTCAAAAAGCAGCTTTCAAAAGGGTCTGTAAATCATTTCACTCCAGTTGCTATGGCTACCTACTGTACCCATGATAATGTCTGTGCCTTGGACATAGAAAAAGAAATCCAACTGTGTATCAGGGAGTGTGTTTTTTTTTTTTTTTTTAATCTTCCAGTAAGACAGGTGAGTGCAGTAAACATACGGTATGTGACCGCACCGTTTCTATTTTTAATTTCTTTATACTGTTCTCGGGACAATAGGTTTAGCGTGTGGAGAAGAGGGGAGGGGGGTAAGTGTTTTAACTTCCTACATCCTGTCAAGGAAGCTATAAAAGAAGGAAGGGACATCAAGGACGTCCGTGACAGCGCTAAAATTTAGGATCTGGGCCATAATTTGGTTTCATTTCTACTGAGCAAATCCCACTTTAACCCATCGTATCTTTGTTGTTTCACCTTTGACCGAAAAATCCATGAACTAAATTTTAAAAAAAACCACACGTTTCATGATGCGTACTGGTGTTTTTAATCTTAATGTGCATGTTCGTTTTCCTTGTTATTGGTCTCCAAACAGATTGCGGCTCTGTCCGTCAGTAAGGGAGCACAATGGGATCGCCATCTGCCTCTGTAATTTGTTGCTCATTTAATAAGCTAACGTTTGATATACTAGTTGATGTACAGTTCCTCAGATAGCTTGAATATTTTGAGCCCATTTTCCCAGCCGAAGTCAAGAGACAGACACCATTGTAGCTTAATTTTTCAGACAACGATGAGCCATAAAATTACAATTCTCAGAGGGGTTAACATCAGCTAGCTCTTCCAATAATGTTTACTAATGTTGTCAGGAGGCGGCACTAGTCTCCAAGTTGTATACACCCTTGTAAATCTGGACCTTTATCACTTAAGTGACCCTTAAGTTACTGTTAGCCTTCTAGCTAATGTCTGAACTGGGGCTTGACTTCAGCTTTGATCTGTTTACAGACCAATAACGAGGAAAATTAAGACGCACATTAGGACATAAAATGTCAGTCGAAATCAGGTGAAAGGATTTTCCAGTCAAAGGTGAAACAACACAGATATGATGGCACCAAAGTGGCACCAAACTCCAACCTCATGTCCTTTCCTTCTTTTATAGTTCCCTTGTTTTGGCCCGGGTAAAAATCCCCGGCGGCCAATGAGAACACGGCTAGAGAACAACACAGGAAACTGGTTTACATTTGAGTATCTTACAGTTGAGATGAAAAGGAGCGGTGGGGGGTTAATAAACCCGTCAGTTACGTCATCTTCGATATCTTTATCATCATCAGATCCACTCCAGTTATACCACATGGTCATCACACAGAGGCAACGGCGCCTGCTCATGAAAACAAACATACTCGGCCCGGTCCGACAGAAGCAGTAAATCTGTTTCTAACAGGATGCAACCGCACAAAAACAGACCCACCGTCTCCGTCTTGTATATCCAGCTAACAGGAAGCAGATTTTATCCGGTAGGTGGTGGATCTGTTTTGGGAGATTAGATCAGGTAGAAGCAGATCCAGCAGACCGGGTCAGATACCATAAATACTGCCACCATGTGCTGCTCACACAGACAATAGAGACAAGTAGAAAGACGAGGGGGGTCGAACTCAGAGAGGAGGGGGCTCTTTAAACGTGGCTCTGCTCTGCTCTGGGAGAGGGACGGCCCAATCGTAAGGCGAGGAGGGAGTGTGTGGCAGGTCGAGCAGCGAACCAGATCGGAGCAGAAGAAAGTGCACAGCCCCACGGTAACTATGGCAACAGATAAAGGTCGGCGCTGCAGAGCAGAGCTGGGAGAGGGAGGATAAAGGGAAGGAAAAGGGAGGCAGGAGAGAAAGGAGTGTCTCCTTTCCTTTCGTCTTCTGTCCTCCCCGTTCTCTCTGTGCAGTTTATCAACATATAAAGTCAGGTTATAATATGAGGAGCAGGACAGGAGGAGAGTTGGGGGTGTGGATAGGTAGATGTACGGACGGGTCGTGCTGCGTCGCCACACTTCATTCATCAGCATCGCAGCAGTGGGCGACCGCATCCCCGCTTCCCTCAGTACTCCCAGAGCGTGGCGGTCTCCAGGTCGTCGGCGTTGGCCTTCAGCACACCAGCGTGGTCGCCGCGCAGGTACTTCCCGTCAGCGGCATGGCGGACGGCCAGCTTGTTGTAGTCGCAGAACTCGAAGAGGAAGTCAATGGGTGTGTCGCTGCTGCTCACCACCGACTGCTCGTTACCCACCATCCAGTATTTACCCGTGGAGTCTGCAGGAGGAGAGGAGAGGAGATGGAGTTGAGTTGGGGGGTGTCATGTGGCAGAAAGGTGGGGGAGGGGTGTGAAAAACTGAAGCGGGAACAAAAGCTACAGCTTATAACTGCTTTGTTTGAATTACATAATGCGAAGGCGGGGAAATTATCCGAATCAAATCCCTCTTTTTGGCCCAAACGTAAGTCCATAATGAGAGTTAATGATTTAATCCCTCGTATGCCTGCAGGAGGTCCCTCCGCACGCTCTCACAAGCTATACCTTCCTGCTGCCTGTGTAACACTCCTGCACATGTGCAAGTCTACATCCCAAAGTAGCCACCACGTCCGTCGGCAAGACATGAGCCCCTTTTACACGGCCTGTTCAAGATGGGAACTTCACGCAGTTATTCCCCTTCACCATTCTTTATGAAAGGTAAAATCACATAACAGTGGGACAGAATTGTCTCGTCTTTAACGCCTCGAATCCTCTTACGTTTGTGACTGGTGTCCGTGGATCCATAAATATACAGATGAGGACTCTAATGTCGAACGCAAGAGAGTGCATTTCCTGACAGAAACTACCTGTAGCCATCCGGTAGTTTTAAATCAGGACTTGGAACATTATGGGGACAAAAACAGGAAATATTTAATAAAAAAGACGTCATGATGACATCTGTCAATCTCACTGTGTATGATGTATAACCATATTGTAGCAGAATAACATTACTCAGATTCACAATGTGTTAAAATTAGATAAACAAGTTCTTTTTAATCAGACAAACTCACTTGACAAACACAGGAAACTGAGTTGAAGAAACTAGCCTGTTAGCTTAGCTCACGCACTGTCACACAGTCTCTCCAAAGTCCACCGCAAAAGTTCAATTTTTATTAAGGTACTCAGGGCAAATTCTGAACCGAAATATTATGGAGGGGAGGAGTTTCACAGGCACATCGGATATCAAAGATTCCCTTAGGAATACATGGACTCCTCTCGGGACACATACGTAAGTGGAAACGAGGCGTAAGGTGGCAGCAGAGGACGTAACAGAGCCAAATATACGTCTGTGTAAAAGGGACAGTCGGCAGGACGCGACCATGGACGGGACGGGTGTGACGTTTCAATGACCCGTTATGTGTGCGACCCACCGCTGGGAGATTTAAAAAAGAAGGTAGAAGCACTTAGCAGCTAACTCTTAGAACAGCAGCTGAAAATGTCCACACAGTGGGGAGACAATGAGGTCCGCAACCTCCTTACCCTTTGACTTACTCTCCTTACCCTTAATGGTTCACAAGATATCCCCACGAATTATGTTAACGTCCCTAACGTACAGTTATTTAATTAAAGTAAAGTCACGGAAGTTAGGTTTAGGGAAACATGGCGAGTATGTAAAGTTCCAGGGGCAAGTTGTGACCCATCGAACACCACAACCTGGCTCCTCACAAGACCGCTTTGGACTACTTCCTGGTTTAGTCTTGTCAGCACATTGACCACGTGATCGAGGCCTTTTAAAATGTGTGGGATGTGTATGAATTTGGGTACATAGCTTTTCGTAGGAAGACATGAACATTTTGTGGGAACAGCCTAAACAGGGACGGTGAATGATTAGCGGTGCCATACTATTGTTTATAAAGTGCTGCTGACATGTTTGTTATATGTCACGCTAGAGGCCAACTGTTGTGTTACACGTCACGCCTGTCATGCTGCTTTTGTTTCTGAAACGCCCCATGCTATCTAAAATCACACCCTGGGGAGGCATTATGCCGGCGTGATTTGTGTCTGTATAAAAAAGAAAAGGCGGTGCAATGAAGTGACTCTGTAGTCTGTCAGCGAACACGCCTAAACTGACCTTGCAGGCTGTAGGCTCCATCTCTGAACTCCAGGGTGAAGTAGTCATAGGAGGAGCGGTTGGAGTCGAGCGTGCCCGTCACCTTCCTGCAGCCGATGAAGCCGTGCTCCCCTCGCAGCACGATGATCGGGCGGTTGATCAGCTTCATGAGAAACTCCTCGGACTCACCTGGAGACAGACAAAGAGCCCCAATGTGTTAACTGGAGAGTGAAAAAACTACTGTAAAGACAACACAAGCCCATTTGAATGGGCTTAAATTACTGAATTAAACACATTTAATTTAAGGCACACTATGCAGGATTGTCAGTTACTGTTTGTGAACATGCTAACCAGCAAATGTGAAAGTAAAAGCCAACCCCAGATTTACTCGTTTGGTGTTTTGCCTGGCTATATTTGCATTTAACTGCTGTGTCTCTTGTATGCCTGCTGTTTACAGTCTGGCACCTACAGTCTACAGTCACTTCCTGTTTACAAAGCCTCAACCTCACCTGAGTGCTTTGGGTGTACACACCCTGAATAACTGATGCACACAAATTAAGGAGTAAGTAAGAAAATACGAGCAGAAGGCAGAGTTTCTGCGGATAAATACACCAAAGCGCCCTTCTAGTAGGTCATAAGTGATGATTGAGAAGGAATACTTCTGTATGAGTCTTCTTTTTTTTAGAAAAACTCTGCATAGTGTACCTTTAAACAACACTGTTGGCTCTAATATTTAAAATACCACAATCTGTACAGTAGAAACACTAAGTCGTGCACTACATTGCAGCTCACTGTTTGAGGTTAAAGTGCTGAGTTTTCATGCGTCTCATTAAAAATTTATGCAAAGCAACTTGGCTTCAAACGTGCCCTAAAAAGAGCAGTGTGGCAGCCAACAGCTCCCTCATCAGAAACTGCAGCACAAAGTAGAAGCTTCAGCTTTGATCCACTAATGCCAGCACCCAGCGCCCGCTTTATAATTGTACTATCTTCTGATCTGCTTGCTGACATGATGCTCGTTACTTCCCAGCGATGAAAGCGGTTGCTCTAATGGCCAAAATCTCTGCAGAGTCTTCGCATTGGCTGTTTGTAGCATCTGTGTGAGCTGGGGTTATTAAAAAGTTGTAGATTTTAGGTTTATTTGCCGTCTTGCTGAGAAAGGTCTAGCTGCAGAGCTCAAGGCTCAGGCCCACCACCTCTGTTGGACGCTCTCTGGTCCTGAGCTTGGAGATTTAAGTCTGAAATTATGTACGCCTGTCAGAGTCGATCATCGGGATACAATAGTGTGTGTTCATTAGTTTGACTAAGCCACACCCCCTCCACCAATATCACTAAGGTCAACAATACAATCTGATGTTTCATCTGTGAAGTTAGGGTAACATTAAGCAGCAAATAACTTGTAAAGCTGACCTTAAACATGGCTCAGTAGAGACAGTTTCAAACACATCAGCTTCACTATAACTCTCAGCATTCACAGACAAACACTTGTCTTTATCTGGACACATTTTCCCCACAAATACAA
>JAPZEB010000009.1:21550586-21560999 GCA_029783705.1 Chaetodon striatus
AGTCCTCTATAAAAGATTTTGCTCCGGGTAAAAACCTCCTGAACATCTGAATCTTAAGTTATAAGAGAATAAAGGTGAGCTCACATTAGCAGTTGCTGGGTTAGCCAGCCATTGCTGACATGCCAAACAGCTTCTGAGAGTGGAAAAGCCCCCCTCCCCTTTTTATTTTTTTTAAGTGAAACAGTTTTATTCAGTGTTTTTACGAGTTTAAATCACCTTGTCTGTTTGTTTTGGAGAGAAAGAGACCTCCTGAGATATTTTGGCTCCTGGTGAAAACCTCCTGAGCAATGAACGCTGACGGACTTCTAACCAGGAGAAGTTTAAGCTTGTTGCAATCTGCAATCCTCGGGGCTAGACGCCACAAAGCCCCCCTAAATCTAACACACTGTACCTTTAAAATGAGCACATGTTGGGTGCAAACTGGAGCATTTAAGTGAGTTTGTTCATTGAAGAGAAGGTGTGGTGTGAATCAGAAAGATGCTCCTCGAAGCAAATCCCCATGTGTTTACATCATGTAGGTGTGTCTCTGTGTTAGCCAATAGATCGTCTACACTATATGTTCGTCCCCGCTGAGCTGCTGGTGATTTTACTTTCACTAACCGCACAGTGATATCTACTTCGGCTATTAGTAATAGAAGTCTTGAAATAACATTGTGCTAAAAAAGATAACACTGCATATTTGCATACAGTTTTGTGGTCAGTCAAAGGGAAAGTCAGAGCTCTGTCATCTAGGTTCAAACCATATGTTGTGTCGGAAAGATTGCTCTGCCGTGTCTTTCGGAAAATGGAAAGTCTGACAAATGCTCTCATCGAGTTACTTACTTACATCCCCCTGAAGTCATGTCGCTGCAGACAGATACAATTACAGCTCCTCTGGTTTCTTTTCAGAGGTAAACCCCGCCCGGAGATAATAATATTCCAGTTTAGTTGTGTTCCCCCGTCCTTATCGCTGAGCGTGGGTTCAATGCAGCACTTGTCACTTTGGAGCGCAAGGTACTAGAGGTATAGTAAAGTGAGGCAGTGCTCCCAGGGCAGGGCTCTGATGAAGCGTTAATTTGACACACCGACAGAGAGCCCACACACACTCAACCCGCACACACGCACATGAAAAGCTGTCAGAGATGAAATCAGCTCGCAGCAGGGAGCGTTGGGATGATTGATGGGTGTACCGTGGCAAAGAGATGTGCCAGTTTATTGCAGCTAGTTGAGCTGATTTTTGCGGCTGCGGAATAACAAGGAAATATTTGCAGGTGAAGTGATCGGATGTGCTGCAAACCGTGCAAATACACGTCTTTGTAGCAGCAGTTTCAGTTGGGATGATGTTCCTCCATTTCCCCTCCCGTGGCTCTGAAACGAGCTGAAAATTGCTTGCGGTGTGCGTGTGTGTGTGTGTGTGTGTGTGTGTGTGTGGAGCAACTTGATGTGTAGCCAGGGAGGAGGGGGTTGTGAAGTGGGATTGACCCGACCACTGTTCCAGCCCAGATTGGCAGTTAAAACACTCCTTTAAAACGGGATACATTTTATTCTGCCCACACACTGACCTTCTCACTCTGACTCTCATCTCCCCTACGCACACTCGCAGCCTCCACCCACTAAAAACACACCACCGTACGATGCAGGTCATTTAGCTTTATGGCACTCCTCAATATCAAATCCCCACACACATTACATTAACCAAACCCAATCGAGATCTCAGTCCCATGCTTGTAATAACACTATACAGCCCTGTTACATGATAATTACCCGGTAATTGCAAATGTTCATAATGTTCCCCGTTTAATTGCAATAAACAGCTTGAACGCGGCGCTCAAGGACCTGACGTGCAATCACAGGAACCAAGGTCGCCCTGCTGCTACTGTTTTTATTTACATGTGTTTCGTGGAATTCAAGACATTTGTTTTGCGCTGTTGTTTTTGGCTGACCTCTTGATAGCGGGGTTGACTGTTTATAGCTGCCAACACACACTTATTTCCCAGGAGTCTCCCTTATTATCTGTTTTAGTTCAGTTTTAATAGGATTTCCACCTGACTTAACAGAGAAGAGTGTCTCCTTTATTTCCACAACTCAAGGTTGGCAGATGTGTGTGTGTGTGTGTGTGTGTGTGTGTGTGTGTGTGAGGCTGCTCAACATTTGTTTTAAACGCATTGTGAAGCGGCGAAGAGTTTGTTGACATTTGTGCTGCTTGTGCACTCTGTAGAGACATAATTTTCCATCACCAAATCTTGCCTCATAACTTGAGCACCTATTCCAGGCTTTATCTAAACACGATGAGGTCTGAGTCACTGTTTATAGATGTAAAATGGCTGTAAATGGTCCTCTTGTCTAGAGGAGGTCTGCCGGAGCCTCCATCACCAGATTGAGGCCATCTGTCCTCTTCCCTCCCTCTGGCATCCGAGAGCAGCAGAGGTACGACCTGCTGAAATGTGACTGCACCAAGGGGATGGTGCCGGAGAGACTCTACTATTACTGTGAAAGGTTGCAGAGTAATTTATTGTAAAAGGGCGCGTATCAGGAATCGAGATTATGCTTGAGGTTGTGCAGGTGACGAAATTTGAGGAGCATTTTTGCTGCTAAGAGTTCTTTTGCACCGCATCTCTGTGGGGAGTTAAAAAAAAGCATACAGTCACACTTTAGTATTGTGATACTGTGTCGATTCTCAGAAAGACTATAACAATTTTTAATAAATACTGTACATTTGTGACACTAGTACATTTTGTTTTGTATTTAAACCCCGACCGCTAGGTAGCAGGTATGCACACAATCTTCTACAACGCAGTATAAGGGGCAAAATTAGAAGAAGTCTGTGGAGGCTTTATCCTTGCTAAAGCCAGTTTCTGATCTGGCCAATGATAAACCGGCGCTAGTAACCTGGAGGCTGGCGGGGAAAAAGGACAAGCCCACTATTCATTTGACCAAGGCACATGCATCTAACCTAGCAACCCACTGGTTCGGTTACTGGCTTGGATAGTCATTAGCAACCCCTTGCAACTCAGCCCCAACTGGGACTTTATGGTGCATTCATGTGCACCTGGTAAACTCTAAAATCTGTGCGAAAATGTCCACAAAGGTTGCTGATGTCCACCTGTCTTAACTTATTATTGATTATATGGTAAAATCAGCAGCTATTCATTAGCTTCCAAGGCTAGTTACTAGCATGCCGATGCTAGCAACCAACAGGAGTGGCTGCTAGTTTAGCCAGTCATTAGCAACCCGTAGCTAGCCAGCACTCACAGGGACTTCATGGTGCATTCATGTGCACTTTGTAAACTCTGAAATCTATACTGCAGTGGCCACAAAGGTTGCTTGAAATGGGAATGTAATTCATTTTTTTCACCAATAAGTTCAGCTGGGCCTCAGGATGCCCACTTCATTAACTTCATTTCTTTTCTTTTTGTTGTCCTAAAAGCCCCTTTGTCCTTCATCACAGTTTCTCTCCACAGCAGCTCTGCAGGGTTTCTGTCGTCCATTTGTTCCCAAACCATGCGTAGGAAGTGGTCAGTCTTCTTTTTGATTACTGTTGGAGCAACGGTTCTGCTGGCTCTGGCCATTGTTGTCCTGTTACTGCTGCGTTAGAGTAATTACAAGTCACTACAAAAAGTAACACATTTACTGTACCACTATCAATGTTATTGTAAAAAGCAAAGCTTCACTAAAACAAACAGTAAAATAATATTTTTTAATGGAATTTCTAAAATCTAGTTATGTAGAACTGAGTGGGACATTATGATTTTAGCATATAATCATAATCAATGTATGTATCTCAACAAAGGAAAACAGGGAGAAAATAGAGAAACAATCCTGCTTTAGACGACCTTTGTGGCCCTTCAAGTATAGATTTCAGATTTCACGCGGTGTACCTGAATGCACAGAGAAGTCCCTGTTGACTCTCTATTGTTTTGGGTTGCTAATGACAAGCCAAGCCAGTAGCAGGTTCAATGAGTTGCTAGGCTAGATGCAGGCACCTTGGTCGAACAAAGAGTTTGAGACCGCCGGCCTCTCAGTCACCAGCGCCGGCTTATCATTGACCAGATCAGTTAATGGCTTCGGTAAGGATTTAGCCTCCGCAGACCTCTCAGTAGTCTTAATTTTTGTCCCTTTTACTACAGCCTACAGAGTCTTTATTTCAATGTAACAACATGTCGCTAGTATAATCCCAAAGAACACAGGCCAGTGAAACCGACAGAGTCACACAGGGTGCATCGCTACCTCCTAAAACTAGACGAAAAACATTGCAAAATATCGCCTTGTCCACAGCAGCGCAATAAATTGAGTTGTAACTCCTTTACCATGATATGTATCAAGGCACAGCCCTAGCATTTCCCAGAGATCACCTCAGTGAAACAGCAATCAAAGAGCATGAGACACCTTTTCCTTTTGGTTTTTGATCAGTTAGATATTCACGTCTTCTTCTAAACCAACAGCACAACGTTGCTACAGCTGCTGGAAACGTAAACACATCACTGTCCGTGTTTGGTTGCTTTTTTTTAAGGGTGTTTCGAGCGTCAGAAATTGTAGAAGCATGCATGAATAGGGTGTAGGTTGAATCTGTGTTGTGATATATCAGCTGGCCATTGTTGTAGATGATTACTTCAACTGTAGGGAATGACCTTACATGTTCAGGAGTGCGGTTCGGAACAAATGCATGTTTAATGAGGCGAAAATGTCGTTCAGGGCGGCGTCCCTCATTGGAGAGACTTAAGGGATAACACGTCTGAACCAGCAACTTTTCTGCTCTAGTCTTTCCCTCTCTCACATACACACACTCAAACACACACACACATTTCAGTGATCACCAGGGAGTAGCAGGAGATAGGAGTGAGACGCAGAGGCAAATGTAGGTGTTGTAGCGACTGCAGAGAAAGGAAGTCAATAGATGGAGATGGAAACAGCAGCTCAAGACAAATGGAGAGGGAGAACTAAGTGGGCACAATCCCTAAGGTGGAGAGCAGTGTTTTGTTTTCAGGGGATAAGAGCTGAGGTTGTTGTTTGTGCGTGTGTGTGTGTGTGTTTGTGTGTGTGTGTGTGTGTGTGTGCGATGGGGGAACGGTGTAGATGAGAGGATTGAGGTCTTGTGTATGGGAATGGGAGCATGTGATTGTGCTTAGCGCAGTTAGAGCCGGGGTTTCCCCCTGAGACTCTCTGCAGAGAGAAAAGGAAGAGATTTATCCTGACCACAACACATTCGTACACGGTTAGATAAATGTGGTAGCCCTTCAAATGTTCTCTCTTTCAGTCACACACACACCCACCCACACACACACACGCACACACACAGAGTTGAGTGTAAGCATAATTCATACAGCATGCGGGGCAGGGCAGGGTTGTCTCGGCCGAGGCCAATTTATCTTCCACGCCACTTGCTTAGTGTGTCTGTTTACGTTAAAATTAATGTGTTGAGTGTGTGTTTATATGTATTCAAGACACAGACCCCTATGTGTGTATGTGTGTGAGGAGACGTGGCTCGGACACGTCCCCTCTCAGATTAATTGAATCCTTCAGGAGAGAAAACAGGCCCCTTAAGAGAAAGCACAAGGCACTGCTGCCCTTCTACAATAAACCTGTCAGAGGCAGACAAACGACACGCACACACACTCACACACATATGACGCACACACACACACACACAGCTGTCAAACGTAAGAGTGATAGGCCGGTGTGTGTGTGTGTATGTGTGAGAAAACGAGCGTGCCGTGGCATGTCGAAATACCCAAAGCATTAGCTAAGTCGTTCACTCTGCCAGAACCCTCCCTTTAACTCAAACAACAGCCTCCAACACACAAAGGTCACACACTGCGTTGTGTCTGTCTGTTTGGCTGCATGTTGAGTCTCTACGTGTCCCATTACATAAGGCTTATAAAATTCCTCCAGGCAAACATAGTTAAGATTTAAAATATGTAGTGACATGTAAGAGTCGCACAGAGCAGGTGTGACGTGTGAGGAAGAGTCTGATTTGACGACGTGGTATGTGCTTTAGCAAGTCGAGCTGCCGAAACAACCGGCAGATTTGACGGTTTAACTCCTATTATTTATTATGAAAGCATCTCTAATGCCGGGTACACCCTACACGATTCACTACACTAAACTAGAGCTGCACAATGAATAGACTATAATATCAATCACTATTTTTGCTTCCCACAATTAAATGATTATGATCGACTGTGATATTGATGTTTAAAATGTGCGCTCCACTCATAGAAAACTCTGCTGCACATCAAATCAAGCACTTGTCTGCTCTTGCGCTGACCCTGCAGTGGCAGCCTGTGAAAAACTTTCCCGAGTATTGTGGCTTTAGTCCATAGTAGAAGAGTGATATACGAGAGAGAGAGCAGTCAGCAAAACAAAAATCTAAGTCCTGAGCAGAAAATGAAGAGCAAGTCCAGGTCATTGTTCGTTGTTTGGAAGTAGGGATGTCAGTATCAGTTAATTTTGCTTAGGATAGCCCAGCACCCATTAACCAGTAATAAACCAGTTTATTTTGAAGAAAAAAACAGACAGACGGCCAGCTGGCAGTGGAAAGTAGAAACGTAGTGCCCACTCCCATCATCTGCTCTCCACTGGTTCGCTAACGTTAGCTTTCACCACTCTGCACTGTGCATTGCTCAAGTCAGATGGGAGCTAGCTAGTGGCACTGCTCATTCGTTGATGACTCGTTAGATTTAGGGTGCAGCTGCAGAGCAGCACAGCTAAGCTGTTCAACCACCTGAAAAACACCTTATCCATATGTTCAAATCTTTTCTTTGTGAATTTTCTGTAAAAAGCAGTGCGGAAACTAACAGCTAGCTCTTACTGCACGCCATCTCCCGTATTTGTTTACTCTAAAGTCCCGTTTGATCGCAAGAGATTTGCAAGATTTTAAGTTTAAAGAGTCAAGACTGATAATACATCCATGGTTGGGCCTGTGGTTGTTTGTGAGTGGAATCTGTTGGTGTGTGTTTTGGCCGAATCGTTGCTCTCCACACACTAAAGGAACAAAACTGACAAATTTATCATTACTTGTTGTTTTTTGTGGGGTCTCTCACATTTTTAACATCTGTTAAGAACTGAAAGAGCCTTCAGCGTGGGCCAGTCTTGAGATTTACTGATGACTCGTTAGCCTCTAAAGCTGAATGAATGACACACTGTCTCTGTCCTCAATGTGGTTTTTTACTCTGCACCAACATCACCGGAACAGACTCGATTAATCTTATCTATCACCAACAAATGTCCTGTTTAAAAAGATCAAATGATTTCCTGTCTGTCAGCACCTCAGTGTTTATGGCTTTATGATAAATGTTAAACCACAAGTCAACCAACACCTGTGCTACAAGTGTAGATGGAGTCGACGGCGTTTGTTCCTGAATGTATGCGAGTTTCATTGCAACTGTGCATGCCATTCTGCATCACTGTGTGTGTGTGTGTGTGTGCGTGCCTGTTGCGAGCATGTTTCCATTTGCTGGTATCGAGGAGTGTGTCAAAATAACACCTGCCGTCTTCACAGGAGATTTCTGAGTGCAACAGCACGGCACAGCGAGACTCAAACACACACACACGAGGTGTGTTTCCATCCAACTGTCAGAGCAACTTTAGTATGAGACAGTCGCAAGAAGAAAAAAAACACTAACTTTGTGTCTATTCTGTCGTTTGTTGTGGTGAATAAATTGACTGCTCTTGTTTTAGCTGGATTTCAATAGAGATTGCTCCATTTAGCTGCTTCAGTCTCAGGGTTCTGGTGTTGTTCCTGCTGGATCACTGTCACACTGTCGTGGTTTACTGGAACACTTGAATAGAACGGAGTCATTGTTAATGTTATCAGTAGCACCTGAGCTTTAACAGCTATGACAAGTCAAAATGTCTGCTGTGAAAAAGGGCTATTATATTTTCAGTTCATCAGTTTTTGAAGAGTATTAGTGTAGCAGACACTTTTTTTTTCACCATATTTCAGTTTCTAACACCACTTAAGCTGCGAGTACACTGTATTCTCATCTGGTTTATGAGCTGCTTGACTCATTTTAGAGTCAGACCGAATTTCAGCTTTGTCAGGGGATGTTTGCTGTGAAGTGTACCAAGGAAAGCAAGGACCAGTCCTGGCCTGATCAACTGGTCCTGCACATATAAATACATATCTGACATGTCACAAATTTTGGTCGACCATTGTCAGGCTCTTGCACAGTTGAAGCAGAGCCAAGGGTCGATTCCCCAAGATCAGCGCCGTTTTTTCTCACTGCGCCTGCACAGAACGGAAAACAGGGCGTCTAAAAGAACCACGGAGACATGGCGATCATGTAGACAAAAAATATGCAGGCCAGTACGGCTGCCCCTTGAAAGCTAGAGGTTCGAAATATCAGTTGAGACCGCTCAGTGGACTGAGATTGCTTCGAGTCAAGCAGTTTGTAGTCAGTGTGCTATGCAGTGTACATCTGTGGATGTTTTGGTCCCCAGATTTTGCTGCGGAGTGAGTGCGCTTGACTTGCGCTGCAGCGGCACAGAGGAGGAGACTCTGCACCATAAGGCTTCTGTCCTCTGCTTGGAAGTGGTGAATTTACAGCTCGCAGATACCTAATACGACACAGTAACCAAACTTTCCGCTGAGCCCTGTTCAAACTTTAAAACTCCATATGGGGAAAAGAAACGAATCACCAAAGATTGGATGAACCGGCCAAATCTGAAAAACTGTCACAATTCTGATTTGGGCACAGCTCTAGAGGCCTGTTGGGTCGAGCTGTGGCAACAGTGTACGTGCCTCTTTGATGTTTCCTCTTCCTCCTACCACGATCGCTAGACAGAAACATAATGCATTATTGTGAACCATACTGATGTAATGTTACACACCTCCACTAGTAAACAAATTTACCTGCCTTGGAGCTTTCAAACAAATATTTGTTGACAATTGTCAACAGCCAGAATGGTCTGCAGGGTCCAGCGGGCTGTTTTTATTTTCTATTTCACACATACAGCGTGAGCACTCAGGTCGTAGCTTGATAAGCGGACTATACAGAGTGAGCTTTGGCTTTACATCACAGATGAATTCCTCGTACAGTTGAAGTTGGAATAAAAAAAAGACATTTATAAAATCATACAGCAAACGCCCAGCTTTGGTTTAGGGTTTTTTTTTTTGTTTTGACTTTCCACTTCTCCAACTTTCTTGTAGATAAAACCAGTGTAGTCACAAGTCCTCTCTTCCTGTTTACACAACGTTACATCATAGAATATGACTGAGTCACAAGCTTGTTTCCCTCCAGACATTGCATCCACGTCTGTAACAAGCCATTGCTCCTAAACTTTTTTCGTACCCATTGCACCTGTCATGAGTAATAAAAAACACATATGTACTTATATTCTAGCACATTTAAACATAGTCTTTGCGTAGTCTAGCTTTAATAGTCTGTTAAAGATGAACACATGTTGTATGGCCTGCAGTAACGTAAGAACAAGTAGAACATATAACAACATAATCAATTAGCAGAGTGCTAATATAAGCTTAACTGAGTCTTGTAATAAAAACATCTGTATTTTTATTGCGAGAAACCAATAAAGAAGTTGGTTTCTGCATCACTAGTGTAATTAAAGCAATGATGTGCAGCTTGTTGTGGGAGTGATGCCAAGATGTATGTTTCTCCATCTGAATCGTTACTGCTGAGCGATTTACAGCATTAGATCATAACAGCAACAAAAGACTGTTTTGGAAAGTCTTTCACATTTTTCTATTATTCATGCAGCCCTGTTGATGGATTCTGGTGTCTTGAGCCTTGCGTGATGTCCATTTTTGCTCCATTTTTGCTTCAGTCACACGTCTTGTAGTCTTAAGATTTGCATCATTAATCACACCACTGTCACTTTACCGTGTAATTTTGCTCCAGATGCTCTTGTATGGTTCTATTTTGCATATGATTCTTATTTTAGTGTTATTATTTATTCTTCTATTCTTTCTCTGTCTGTACTGCTGTCCCTGAGCTGCTGCAACAACCGAATTTTCCCACTGGGGATCACTGGCTGATTATTAGACAGTGGGCCCCTGGGCAGAGATAAGCAAAAGGCCCCACCACCTCTCCTACATAGGAGCGAGACACACAGAGACTTTGTTGTTGTTTTGTGTCTCTTTGTTGTTGTCATGCATCTTTTTGTTGTTTTGTTTGTCTTTGAGGTCATTTTACACCTTTTTGTTGTCATTTTCTGTCTGTTTGTGGTTGTTTTGCCCGTTTTTGTAGTTATTTTGTGTCTTTGTGCACTTTCTTTGCATCTCCTTGTGGTTTTTTGTGTCTCTTTTAGGTCATTTTGAGTCTCCTCCTGGTTGATGATTCACAGTGCAGACCTAGAGTTGTCTTGCTTTGGTCTGAATCAGGGACTAATTTTGTTACAGAGTTGCATAATTGCCTAGAGTTGGTTCGTGTTCTCACGGCAGCATTTACAAGCGGACCAGATCAAATGCCTTGTGTG